>CM028914.1:2500-242500 GCA_016801845.1 Polydactylus sextarius
TCTGCTACCTAAAATCCATAAAGAACCCCATACCTGGACCATCCCGTTTGAAGTTCCTCCTGGTCGACCAATCGTCTCCGACTGCAATAGCGCCACCTACAAAATCTCAGAATACATTGAACATTTCCTCGGCCCCTCTCAACTAAACACCCCAGTTACATCAAAGATACTTACCACTTTCTGGACATTATCAAACCCATGGCTGTCCCTACAAATTCATATCTGTTTACTATCGACATAGACAGTCTATATACCAACATCGACACAAAAGCAGGAATACAAGCAGTAACCTCCATTTCTTCACAAATACCCAGATAACAATAGACCGGATCAGGAACTAATTCAACTGCTAACCATCTGTCTAAATAACAACGATTTCAAATTTAACAACAAAACTTACCTCCAAATACATGGGACAGCCATGGGTCAGCGTTTTACACCATCATACATAAACATATACATGAGCGAGTGGGAGCGAGAAGCCTTAGCAAAATGTACACATAAACCACTCATCTACCTCCGTTTTCTAGACGATATCTTCGGCGTTTGGACTCACGACATCTCCCATTTTGAAACATTCATCAGAACTTTAAATAATCACCATTCGGCTATCAAGATAAAAGCATACTATCGACCAAAAACAAATAAATTTTCTAGACACGACTGTATTTTCACCCCCTCCCTGCCCTCCTCCCACCGTGCACCCCCTAGCCCACCTTAACCAACCCCTTCCCTGCCCTAACCTTAACCCTTCCTCCCCCTACCCCCCCACCCCTAAACAGGGTTTGTACCCCAATCCCCCTCCCTGCCCCCTGGCCCTAAGACCTTAACCACCCCTGCCCCCTGGCCCTAATCTTAACCACCCCCCCCTGGCCCTAACCTTAACCCTTCTTCCCCCTACCCTAAACAGGGTCTGTATCCCAACCCCCTCCCTACCCTGGCCCTAACCTTAACCCTCCCCTCCTGACCCTAACCCTAACCCAACCCCCCCCCCCCACCCGAAAAGGACAGGTACCCCAACCCCCATTCCTATCCTAACCCAGACATCAACCCCCTCCCAGCGACTTTACCCCGAACCCCCTCCCCCTGACCTGGGACAGACCTGGACCCCAACCCCCAACCGGACCTTAACTTCCCTGGACCTGGACCTGGACCCCAACCCGACCCTGACCTGGACACCTCCACACACATTCTGCCATTTATCTCCACATACTCACAACAAATCACCAGCTTACACCGCTTAATTAAATTTAATTTCACCCATTTACATTCACAACACCCAGTTTTCCATAACTATAGAACCATCTCTGCATACAGGAAAAATAAGAATCTGAAGGACATTTTTGTTCACTCTAAATTCACAGACCACAGACCACACCCACTTCCGCTACATAACACACATTACAGAAACAGAAAATTTATATCAAACACACACAGTGGAGCTTCATATCCTACTCTGGGCTCCTTCACTCTAGAAACCACAAATACAGTATACATCATCACCTGCACCACTTGCAATAAACATTACATAGGAGAGACCAGACACAGCATAGACATTAGACTCAAACAACACCTCTACAATATCAGAGAAGGTAAATTAAACACCCCATTAGTTCAACATTTCAACACCATTCCACTAATCATCTTATCATTTCAGGCCTCGAAACAAATGATCGCTGGACCACGGGGCAGAGGAGGAGAGCAGAAAAAATATGGATAATTAAATTAGATACAAACAATCCCAAGGGGGCTGAACGACAAAAAAAACAAAACTAACATGTTCTTTTTGTTCCACCCCAACAGCACCCGGTGATGGCTTGGGGATTTCGAACCCGCCATCCCGGGCCGGGAGCGTGGGGGACTTGCCTGCTGGACTATGCCACCTTTTTAAATTGAAGCCTTTTTTTTTAGAACACAGTGCAGATTTTTACCTTTGCTGATTGGTTGGTTAATTTAGATTTTAAAATCTTTTACTGTTTATTTAATTTATAGCATGTTTTATTACAACTTAGCACTTATCTATTTAACAGTTTATATCTTTTAGATAACCTTATTCATTTATGCATGTATATTTATTATTGATCTCTTTTAAGTTTTTTTTTTTTAATTTTTATCCCCTTTTTTATCATGCACTTATATATACTATTAGCACTTACCCAACTATCAGCATTTTATTGTTCTTATCTGCACCTTGGTTTTAATTTCTATTTTTTATTTTTTTATTATTTATTTATTACTGTTTAATTTATTCAATTTATTTATTTTATGATTTATTCACTTATTTATTTTAAAATAACAAGTAGGTGGCGGGGACAGAAGGTCCTTGTGCTGGCCCCTCGCTCCCGGGGCTGACGGGAAGCTGCTCTCCTCCTCTGCCCCGGTATCGAACCCTGGACTCGGGTTGGGGGACGGGGACCTTGGCGCTCACGCCGGACCGGTCCTTGTTGACAGCCGATCGGGGCACCTGGACCCGACACCCCTCCCCCCGAAAACAAAAATTCTCCCTTCCACTTCCTCCCCCCTAAAAAAATCAGTTTTTCTTTTCAGACTCCAGCGGATTGACAGGCCAGTGCAAATTAACATAACCCTGATACCCCAAACCCCAAAATGGTACAACCAATAAACAGCAGGCATTCTTGCCAGGAACCACTGGGAGGGGTCTCGGGTCCCTCCCTCCCGGACGGAAGGCCTAACGCCACCTAGTGAGTCACCCCCATACAACACAAATTTATTCAATAGACCCTACATACACTCAACACCGAAAAGGAAGGGAGGGGGTGTCCGGCTGATGGGGGAGACGGGGTTTCGAACCCCGCTCTCCCGGGCGGGATCCCCCCTCCTAACCTGTTAAGCCACCAGTTTTTTACACCACACACACTCACAACACCTGCACACCAACACGGACCAGCCCTACTGCTACGAAGCTGATTGGCCCGGCGACCAACCAATCACTGGAGCCCATTCACCTTCCCTCCAAAACTTGAATTTGAGCAGTGGGGCTGGTCCAATCACAACACAACACTCACCTTAGCTCTGCACTGATTGGCCAACATGAACCTTGGAGGAAGGGACCACCCCTTCCTCCAACATTCATAACCGGCCTAGCTGCAGGGTTGGACACTTCTCCTCTGAGGAAGCAAGAACATTGCGAAACGTCAGGAGAACAAAAAACCACTCAACGGTACAGTACCTTCTACTCGTTTTAGTACTCTACCACTTTTTATTCCTAGTTTTTAACTATTGTTTTTTGAATAAAGTTAGAATTTTTAATCGTCTTAAAGTGCTGGGGGGGCTCTGCCTGAGGGCAATTGTTTTTAACAGGGAGGATTACCTCCATTTTGGACTGGGGCTGTTTTTATCTGGACTGTGTTTTTAACAAAGTGGATCAAGTTTTCTTTTATCTAGTGGACTGTTTTTAGCGGGGAAAGTGGGGAGGACTCCTTTGCGGGTGTCACCCCTCTATAACTCAGCAACAAAGCACCACCGACCTGAAAGAGAGACAACACCACACAGAGAAAAAACACATCCTGAACTTACCTGCACCAGACCATCCTCCACCAGAAATCACCATACTCACCTGAAAGAACCTGAAAAGGAAAAACCACACCACCTACCTGCGAGAACATCACCCACAGCACCTGACACTCACCTGGAAAAACCTAATCAAGGAAACCATACCACCTACCTGTGAGACGTCACCATAACCCAGGGGTAAGAGCACCACACCACACATTAGACGATTGAAAATGTCTTTTAACCGAGTGAAAACTGTATCCTTGAGTGGCGGAGTGTCCAACCCCGCAGCTCACACACACACACAGACATAACACCAACACACACACTACACCACAACCATATAGGCCCACCTACATACAGTCAGCACCACATTTAGACACCAACAGACACACACCACTTACCTTAAATCAAGCACCGGACATAGAAACAAGAAATCTGAGCAAACAATACTTTAAGTTAATACAAGCCATCCACCACAAACACATCATTAGCCACGCAATAGCCACAAAGGCCTTCCCGCCCGGGATGATGAGACAGGTGACCCGCCTCACGGACTTCATCAAACCGGCTGCACCTACAGAAACCACACGTAGTAAAGTACAAAACAACACAGCAAAATGGATGGAAACCAACATGGACATATTACACCAACATTACACACACACCATACACACCCTCAACAACCTGCCCTTCAACGCCCTGGCCCTCCAGATAGCCACTGGTTGGGCCAGGAAACGCATCTGGGCAAAGGTTGAGATTAGGCTGATTACAGACAACAGAACACCTCATACATTCACACACACACACCCACACCACCAACACCACAACCACCACAACCACCACTCACCTTCAGCTTCCAGTTCGTCCCAGGACAAGCGGGGGGCAGCGGCTCCCTCTCCCCCATCCCGGAGCTCTCAGATGAAGAGGAATTTCCCCTCTCAAGCCACCGACCAGACCACACCTCTCCCTAGGACCACGGACATCGCTAACTGAACACATAGCCAAACACGATCAACAGCACCACACTAGGACACCGCTTCTACCCACTCCACAACAGACTCCACCACAAAACCGGACACACCGACCCGACCCACCCACACAACTCAACAAGTACCCCATCTACAAGACCAACAGACTGACCACTTTCCCCCTCTTCAAACCCAGAACCGGACCACTCATCCCCCTGACTTTACCCAAACCACAACCACAGACCCTCCATCTCCCTACTCCGACTATCCCCTCTCCACCAAGAGAAGCAAGACAGGATCTTGGGGAACCCCAAACTTCGACCCCCCAACCCCAGAGACAGAACAAGACCCCCAACCTATTTAAACCAACAGCCCAAGGGGATGAAGACTTCTCGCAACTCTCCCCCATAACTGTTGACAAAAAGAAAAACATTTCATCCCAAACACCATCCCCTTTAACTTTCCCAGAACCACCAAATTCGACTTCATCACCTCATACCACGACCAATTCAGAATCCAGACCCAGGCCCAAATCCATAGACCCGATAACCAGCAGGAGTACACCGCAGACCTCCAATCAGTTTCACTCACTACCCACAGTAATTCTAACGTCTCAGTCAATATAACAGACACCATCTCTTCCTTCTGCTCTGCACCTACAGGTGGCGCGGGACCCGGGACTGGTGCGGTTCTAATGCAGGCCCCAACAACCCAAACGGAGGAGGGAAACACAACCATGATGAAAGGGACAATTAAGGCTAAACTAGCCGATACAAGTCCAATTTCTGAACCCTCCTCTAAACAACCCATCGGGGCCGGGGCCTGCGACCGCGCCGACCCGGGGACCGGTGCCGCCTCGGTGTTGGAGCAGAGCATCCCGGAACCAAACCTAGACACACCCCCCCGACAACGGATTTCAACACCCATCCTCCCAGGTAGATTCAAACCCACCTACCACATTGCCAGACCCAACCGCAAACTACAGGACTGGTTTTTCAGAGGCCGCAAACCAGTCCTAATATTGGGAGACTCAAACATCAACAGGATCCCACCACACAACAACCCACAAATCCAACTAGACAGCTATCCCGGAGCCAACATCTACCACTTCCTGAAAACCTGTGAGAAGACCACACCCAACCCGACCATAAAAATAGTCGTACTGTCCATCGGAATCAACAACAGAGACCAAGACCCCAAACTCACCTCCTGTAAACAATTGAAAGCATTATACAAACAAGCCACAGTCACCTTCCCAAACGCCGATATCTATTTTCCCATAATGAACTACTCCCCCTACCTGACATCCAAACAGCAAAACAACCTCAAATTGATCAATAACACCATCGCAACCCTTTTTCCTTTCCTGGCAGAAATCCCCCACGACACTTTCAGGACGGAGCAGGACAACATCCACTGGAAAGCAGATACAGCCAAACATATATTCGATAACTGGTGCGCTCAACTAAATTTATAAATACAAATAAACCTAACACGGCATCAATCGCATCCAGCACTACAGACCTAGACCTGGGGTGGAGCTCATCATCAAATATCCTCAATCTATCCCAACTCTTCAGACCCTCAACCGATCAGATAAATTTATTAGAAAAGGGTCTATCATTCATCCCACGTCCAAAGAAATTCGACCAGGAGGAACTTCACAGGGACCTTCATCAATATCACCGACGATTAAAATTAACAGAGTACTTCCATAACCAACCGAACCACAATCAGAAACCATTTATACATCCCTCACATTGGGAACCCGCAATAGAACAACTGTCTCCACTAATTCGTAACCACCTAAAAAACAATAGAAAAATCCTACAGACCTACCGATTCACAGCAGATACTCCCGATAACCTCTCACAAGCAGAACGCAAGGGCCTAATTTCATTAACCAAAAATCTCAATATTATCATAAAACCGCTGATAAAGGCTCCAAAGTAGTAATCATGGACAGGCATCAATATACAATAGAAGCAAACCGGCAACTTACCAACACCAGGCACTATAAACCAATAGAAGCAAGTATACAAACTCAAACACAACAGGAAATCCGTAAGATTCTAGAATCACTCTACTCCAGAAAAATCATCACATCCAAACAAAAAGATTATCTGTACGGCCCTGACAACCCCGCTCCAGACAATTCTATCTGCTACCTAAAATCCATAAAGAACCCCATACCTGGACCATCCCGTTTGAAGTTCCTCCTGGTTTCACCAATCGTCTCCGACTGCAATAGCGCCACCTACAAAATCTCAGAATACATCGAACATTTCCTCGGCCCCCTCTCAACTAAACACCCCAGTTACATCAAAGATACTTACCACTTTCTGGACATTATCAAACCCATGGCTGTCCCTACAAATTCATATCTGTTTACTATCGACATAGACAGTCTATATACCAACATCGACACAAAAGCAGGAATACAAGCAGTAACCTCTGTTCTTCACAAATACCCAGATAACAATAGACCGGATCAGGAACTAATTCAACTGCTAACCATCTGTCTAAATAACAACGATTTCGAATTTAACAACAAAACTTACCTCCAAATACATGGGACAGCCATGGGTCAGCGTTTTGCACCATCATACACAAACATATACATGAGCGAGTGGGAGCGAGAAGCCTTAGCAAAATGTACACATAAACCACTCATCTACCTCCGTTTTCTAGACGATATCTTCGGCGTTTGGACTCACGACATCTCCCATTTTGAAACATTCATCAGAACTTTAAATAATCACCATTCGGCTATCAAGATAAAGCATACTATCGACCAAAAACAAATAAATTTTCTAGACACGACTGTATTTTTTCGCCCATCCACCACAGCTCAGACTAACCTGCTCACCAGAGTTTACTTCAAGGTCACAGACACACATTCTCTACTACATAAGAAAAGCTACCATCCAAAACACACTTTTAAAGGTATCATTAAATCACAAATCATCCGTTTTTTCCGCATCTCTTCACAACAGACAGATTTCAACCAGGCAGTAACAACACTTTTTCAGGCCCTCCGCAAAAGAGGCTACTCCAAACGCTTTCTCCGTACAATAAAAAACACTACCATGGCTGCTCTCGCTCCCACTCGCTCAGGTGCTCCACCCCGGTCTTCCAGACTACAATTCCCAACATCACTCCTGCTCCACCAAATCCAGCTCCGTCCTTACCCCTCCTCCCCCACGTGCACCTACCCCTAGCCCATCCTCCCCCTACCCCACACAGCTCCCGGCTCCGGACCCCTTCCCCTACCCCACCCCTAACCTTAACCAACCCCTCCCTGCCCTAACCTTAACCCTCCTTCCCCCACCCTAAACAGAGCTTGTATCCCACCCCACCTCCCTGCCCCAACCCTAACCTTAACCAACCCCCCCCTTGCCCTAACCTTAACCCTTCCTCCCCCTACCCTAGACAGGGTTTGTACCCCAACCCCCCTCCCTGCCCTGGCCCTAATCTTAACCACCCCCCCCCTGGCCCTAGCCTTAACCCTTCTTCCCCCTACCCTAAACAGGGTCTGTATCCCAACCCCCCTCCCTGCCCTAATCCTAACCTTAACCTACCCCTTCCTACCCTAACCCTAACCCACCTCCCCCCCACCCGAACAGGACAGGTACCCCAACCCCTCTCCTATCCTAACCCTGACATCAACCCCCCCCAGCGACTCTACCCGAACCCCTCTCCCCTGACCTGGGACAGGACCTGGACCCCAACCCTCAACCGGACCTTAACTTCCCTGGACCTGGACCCCACCCCGACGATGACCTGGACACCTCCACACACATTCTACCCTTTATCTCCACATACTCACAACAAATCACCAGCTTACACCGCTTAATTAAATTTAATTTCACCCATTTACATTCACAACACCCAGTTTTCCATAACTATAGAACCATATCTGCATACAGGAAAAATAAGAATCTGAAGGACATTTTGGTACACTCTAAATTCACAGACCACAGACCACACCCACTCCCGCTACATAACATACATTACAGAAACAGAAAATTTATATCAAACACATACAGTGGAGCTTCATATCCTACTCTGGGCTCCTTCACCTTAGAAACCACAAATACAGTATACATCATCACATGCACCACTTGCAATAAACATTATGTAGGGGAAACCAAGCACAGCATAGACATTAGACTCAGACAACATTTATACAATATCAGAGAAGGCAAACTAATCACCCCACTGGTACAACACTTTCAACTACATCCCACTAACCAACTCATCATTTCAGGTCTGGAATCGAAGCGGCTGGACCACGGGCCAGAGGAGGAGGGCAGAAAAGATATGGATAAACAAATTAGTCACAACAACCCCAAGGGGGCTGAACGACAAACAATAACAAACTAACATGTACCTTTCGTTCCCCCGTCAACAGCACCCGGTGATGGCCTGAGGGATTCGAACCCGCCATCCCCGGGCCGGGAGCGGGGGACTTACCTGCCGGACTATGCCACCTTTTTAAACCTAAGCCCCCTTTTTTTAAACACAGTGCAGATTTTTACCTTTGCTGATATGTTGGTTAATTTAGAATGTATTATCCTTTATTGTTTATTAAATTTATTGCATGTTTTTAATAACCTTTACCTTTTAGCACTTTTATTCATTTATGCTTATTTATTTATTATTTATGATCTCTTACCTTGATTTTTTAAAGCACTTTTTATTACGCACTTATATATTATTAGCACTTACCCAACTATTAGCATCTCACCATTCTTATCTGCACTCGGTTTTATCTTTATTTTTTATCCTTTATTGAGTAATTTATACATTCTATTTGTTTTACTTTATTATTATTATTTAAGTTTTAATATCAAACAGATGGCATAAACAGGACGTCCCTGTGCTGGCTCCTCGCTCCCGGGGCTGACGGGAAGCTGCTCTCCTCCTCTGTCCCGGTATCGAACCCTGGTCTCCGGGTTGGGGGACATGGATCTTCACGCCTCGCCAGATCCGGTCCTGGTTAACAGCCGGTCGAGGCACACCTGGACCCGACACCCCTCCCCCCGGAAATATAATTTTCCTTTCCACTTCCTCCCCCTCTAAAAAAAGATACATTTTTCATTACAGACTCCAGCGGATTGACAGGCCAGTGCAAATTAACATAACCTTGATACCCCAACCCCAACCCTAACCCAACCCTAACCCTGCCCGTGCCGTCAATCTGCTGGAGTCACTTAAATAATCCTTTCCACAGTAACAACCATAACTCTACAAAATGGTACAACCAATAAACAGCAGGCATTCTTGCCAGGAACCACTGGGAGGGGTCTCGGGTCCCTCCCTCCCGGACGGGAAGGCCTAACGCCACCTAGTGAGTCACCCCCATACAACACAAATTTATTCAATAGACCCTACATACACTCAACACCGAAAAGGAAGGGAGGGGGTGTCCGGCTGATGGGGGAGACGGGGTTTCGAACCCCGCTCTCCCGGGCGGGATCCCCCCTCCTAACCTGTTAAGCCACCAGTTTTTTACACCACACACACTCACAACACCTGCACACCAACACGGACCAGCCCTACTGCTACGAAGCTGATTGGCCCAGCGACCAACCAATCACTGGAGCCCATTCACCTTCCCTCCAAAACTTGAATTTGAGCAGTGGGGCTGGTCCAATCACAACACAACACTCACCTTAGCTCTGCACTGATTGGCCAACATGAACCTTGGAGGAAGGGACCACCCCTTCCTCCAACATTCATAACCGGCCTAGCTGCAGGGTTGGACACTTCTCCTCTGAGGAAGCAAGAACATTGCGAAACGTCAGGAGAACAAAAACCACTCAACGGTACAGTACCTTCTACTCGTTTTAGTACTCTACCACTTTTTATTCCTAGTTTTTAACTATTGTTTTTTGAATAAAGTTAGTATTTTTAATCGTCTTAAAGTGCTGGGGGGCTCTGCCTGAGGGCAATTGTTTTTAACAGTGAGGATTACCTCCATTTTGGACTGGGGCTCTTTTTATCTGGACTGTGTTTTTAACAAAGTGGACGAAGTTTTCTTTTATCTAGTGGACTGTTTTTAGCCGGGAAAGTGGGGAGGACTCCTTTGCGGGTGTCACCCCCTCTATAACTCAGCAACAAAGCACCACCGGACCTGAAAGAGAGACAACACCACACAGAGAAAAAACACATCCTGAACTTACCTGCACCAGACCATCCTCCACCAGAAATCACCATACTCACCTGAAAGAACCTGAAAAGGAAAAACCACACCACCTACCTGCGAAACATCACCCACAGCACCTGACACTCACCTGGAAAAACCTAATCAAGGAAACCATACCACCTACCTGTGAGACGTCACCATAACCCAAGGGTAAGAGCACCACACCACACATTAGACGATTGAAAATGTCTTTTAACCGAGTGAAAACTGTATCCTTGAGTGGCGGAGTGTCCAACCCGCAGCTCACACACACACACAGACATAACACCAACACACACACTACACCACAACCATATAGGCCCACCTACATACAGTCAGCACCACATTTAGACACCAACAGACACACACCACTTACCTTAAATCAAGCACCGGACATAGAAACAAGAAATCTGAGCAAACAATACTTTAAGTTAATACAAGCCATCCACCACAAACACATCATTAGCCACGCAATAGCCACAAAGGCCTTCCCGCCCGGGATGATGAGACAGGTGACCCGCCTCACGGACTTCATCAAACCGGCTGCACCTACAGAAACCACACGTAGTAAAGTACAAAACAACACAGCAAAATGGATGGAAACCAACATGGACATATTACACCAACATTACACACACACCATACACACCCTCAACAACCTGCCCTTCAACGCCCTGGCCCTCCAGATAGCCACTGGTTGGGCCAGGAAACGTTACGGGCAAAGGTTGAGATTGGAAACATTACAGACAACAGAACACCTCATACATTCACACACACACACCCACACCACCAACACCACAACCACCACAACCACCACTCACCTTCAGCTTCCAGTTCGTCCCAGGACCGGGCGGGGGGCCGGCGGCTCCCTCTCCCCCATCCCGGAGCTCTCAGATGAAGAGGAATTTCCCCCTCTCAAGCCACCGACCAGACCACACCTCTCCCTAGGACCACGGACATCGCTAACTGAACACATAGCCAAACACGATCAACAGCACCACACTAGGACACCGCTTCTACCCACTCCACAACAGACTCCACCACAAAACCGGACACACCGACCCGACCCACCCACACAACTCAACAAGTACCCCATCTACAAGACCAACAGACTGACCACTTTCCCCCTCTTCAAACCCAGAACCGGACCACTCATCCCCCTGACTTTACCCAAACCACAACCACAGACCCTCCATCTCCCTACTCCGACTATCCCCTCTCCACCAAGAGAAGCAAGACAGGATCTTGGGGAACCCCAAACTTCGACCCCCCAACCCCAGAGACAGAACAAGACCCCCAACCTATTTAAACCAACAGCCCAAGGGGATGAAGACTTCTCACAACTCTCCCCATAACTGTTGACAAAAGAAAAACATTTCATCCCAAACACCATCCCCTTTAACTTTCCCAGAACCACCAAATTCGACTTCATCACCTCATACCACGACCCGCAGAATCCAGACCCAGGCCCAAATCCATAGACCCGATAACCAGCAGGAGTACACCGCAGACCTCCAATCAGTTTCACTCACTACCCACAGTAATTCTAACGTCTCAGTCAATATAACAGACACCATCTCTTCCTTCTGCTCTGCACCTACAGGTGGCGCGGGACCCGGGACTGGTGCGGTTCTAATGCAGGCCCCAACAACCCAAAAACGGAGGAGGGAAACACAACCATGATGAAAGGGACAATTAAGGCTAAACTAGCCGATACAAGTCCAATTTCTGAACCCTCCTCTAAACAACCCATCGGGGCCGGGGCCTGCGACCGCGCCGACCCGGGGACCGGTGCCGCCTCGGTGTTGGAGCAGAGCATCCCGGAACCAAACCTAGACACACCCCCCCGACAACGGATTTCAACACCCATCCTCCCAGGTAGATTCAAACCCACCTACCACATTGCCAGACCCAACCGCAAACTACAGGACTGGTTTTTCAGAGGCCGCAAACCAGTCCTAATATTGGGAGACTCAAACATCAACAGGATCCCACCACACAACAACCCACAAATCCAACTAGACAGCTATCCCGGAGCCAACATCTACCACTTCCTGAAAACCTGTGAGAAGACCACACCCAACCCGACCATAAAAATAGTCGTACTGTCCATCGGAATCAACAACAGAGACCAAGACCCCAAACTCACCTCCTGTAAACAATTGAAAGCATTATACAAACAAGCCACAGTCACCTTCCCAAACGCCGATATCTATTTTTCCCATAATGAACTACTCCCCCCCCCTGACATCCAAACAGCAAAACAACCTCAAATTGATCAATAACACCATCGCAACCCTTTTTCCTTTCCTGGCAGAAATCCCCCACGACACTTTCAGGACGGAGCAGGACAACATCCACTGGAAAGCAGATACAGCCAAACATATATTCGATAACTGGTGCGCTCAACTAAATTTATAAATACAAATAAACCTAACACGGCATCAATCGCATCCAGCACTACAGACCTAGACCTGGGGTGGAGCTCATCATCAAATATCCTCAATCTATCCCAACTCTTCAGACCCTCAACCGATCAGATAAATTTATTAGAAAAGGGTCTATCATTCATCCCACGTCCAAAGAAATTCGACCAGGAGGAACTTCACAGGGACCTTCATCAATATCACCGACGATTAAAAAAATAACAGAGTACTTCCATAACCAACCAAACCACAATCAGAAACCATTTATACATCCCTCACATTGGGAACCCGCAATAGAACAACTGTCTCCACTAATTCACAACCACCTAAAAAACAATAGAAAAATCCTACAGACTTACCGATTCACAGCAGATACTCCCGATAACCTCTCACAAGCAGAACGCAAGGGCCTAATTTCATTAACCAAAAATCTCAATATTATCATAAAACCGGCTGATAAAGGCTCCAAAGTAGTAATCATGGACAGGCATCAATATACAATAGAAGCAAACCGCAACTTACCAACACCAGGCACTATAAACCAATAGAAGCAAGTATACAAACTCAAACACAACAGACAAATCCGTAGATTCTAGAATCACTCTACTCCAGAAAAATCATCACATCCAAACAAAAAGATTATCTGTACGGCCCTGACAACCCCCGCTCCAGACAATTCTATCTGCTACCTAAAATCCATAAAGAACCCCATACCTGGACCATCCCGTTTGAAGTTCCTCCTGGTCGACCAATCGTCTCCGACTGCAATAGCGCCACCTACAAAATCTCAGAATACATCGAACATTTCCTCGGCCCCCTCTCAACTAAACACCCCAGTTACATCAAAGATACTTACCACTTTCTGGACATTATCAAACCCATGGCTGTCCCTACAAATTCATATCTGTTTACTATCGACATAGACAGTCTATATACCAACATCGACACAAAAGCAGGAATACAAGCAGTAACCTCTGTTCTTCACAAATACCCAGATAACAATAGACCGGATCAGGAACTAATTCAACTGCTAACCATCTGTCTAAATAACAACGATTTCGAATTTAACAACAAAACTTACCTCCAAATACATGGGACAGCCATGGGTCAGCGTTTTGCACCATCATACGCAAACATATACATGAGCGAGTGGGAGCGAGAAGCCTTAGCAAAATGTACACATAAACCACTCATCTACCTCCGCTTTTCTAGACGATATCTTCGGCGTTTGGACTCACGACATCTCCCATTTTGAAACATTCATCAGAACTTTAAATAATCACCATTCGGCTATCAAGATAAAGCATACTATCGACCAAAAACAAATAAATTTTCTAGACACGACTGTATTTTTTCGCCCATCCACCACAGCTCAGACTAACCTGCTCACCAGAGTTTACTTCAAGGTCACAGACACACATTCTCTACTACATAAGAAAAGCTACCATCCAAAACACACTTTTAAAGGTATCATTAAATCACAAATCATCCGTTTTTTCCGCATCTCTTCACAACAGACAGATTTCAACCAGGCAGTAACAACACTTTTTCAGGCCCTCCGCAAAAGAGGCTACTCCAAACGCTTTCTCCGTACAATAAAAAACACTACCATGGCTGCTCTCGCTCCCACTCGCTCAGGTGCTCCACCCCGGGTCTTCCAGACTACAATTCCCAACATCACTCCTGCTCCACCAAATCCAGCTCCGTCCTTACCCCTCCTCCCACCGTGCACCTACCCTAGCCCATCCTCCCCCTACCCCACACAGCTCCCGGCTCCGGACCCCCTTCCCTACCCCACCCCTAACCTTAACCAACCCCCTCCCTGCCCTAACCTTAACCCTCCTTCCCCCCACCCTAAACAGAGCTTGTATCCCACCCCACCTCCCTGCCCCAACCCTAACCTTAACCAACCCCCCCCTTGCCCTAACCTTAACCCTTCTCCCCCCTACCCCTAGACAGGGTTTGTACCCCAACCCCCCTCCCTGCCCTGGCCCTAATCTTAACCACCCCCCCCCTGGCCCTAGCCTTAACCCTTCTTCCCCCTACCCTAAACAGGGTCTGTATCCCAACCCCCTCCCTGCCCTAATCCTAACCTAACCTTAACCTACCCCTTCCTACCCCTAACCCTAACCCACCTCCCCCCACCCGAACAGGACAGGTACCCCAACCCCTCTCCCTATCCCCCCCCCGACATCAACCCCCTCCCCTCCCAGCGACTCTACCCCAAACCCTCTCCCCTGACCTGGGACAGGACCTGGACCCCAACCCTCAACCGGACCTTAACTTCCTGGACCTGGACCCCACCCCAACGATGACCTGGACACCTCCACACACATTCTACCCTTTATCTCCACATACTCACAACAAATCACCAGCTTACACCGCTTAATTAAATTTAATTTCACCCATTTACATTCACAACACCCAGTTTTCCATAACTATAGAACCATATCTGCATACAGGAAAAATAAGAATCTGAAGGACATTTTGGTACACTCTAAATTCACAGACCACAGACCACACCCACTCCCGCTACATAACATACATTACAGAAACAGAAAATTTATATCAAACACATACAGTGGAGCTTCATATCCTACTCTGGGCTCCTTCACCTTAGAAACCACAAATACAGTATACATCATCACATGCACCACTTGCAATAAACATTATGTAGGGGAAACCAAGCACAGCATAGACATTAGACTCAGACAACATTTATACAATATCAGAGAAGGCAAACTAATCACCCCACTGGTACAACACTTTCAACTACATCCCACTAACCAACTCATCATTTCAGGTCTGGAATCGAACGAACGCTGGACCACGGGCCAGAGGAGGAGGGCAGAAAAGATATGGATAAACAAATTAGTCACAACAACCCCAAGGGGGCTGAACGACAAACAATAACAAACTAACATGTACCTTTCGTTCCCCCGTCAACAGCACCCGGTGATGGCCTGAGGGATTCGAACCCGCCATCCCCGGGCCGGGAGCGGGGGACTTACCTGCCGGACTATGCCACCTTTTTAAACCTAAGCCCCCTTTTTTTTAAACACAGTGCAGATTTTTACCTTTGCTGATATGTTGGTTAATTTAGAATGTATTATCCTTTATTGTTTATTAAATTTATTGCATGTTTTAATAACCTTTACCTTTTAGCTAGCTTTTATTCATTTATGCTTATTTATTTATTATTTATGATCTCTTACCTTGATTTTTTTTAAGCACTTTTTTATTACGCACTTATATATTATTAGCACTTACCCAACTATTAGCATCTCACCATTCTTATCTGCACTTTATTGGTTTTATCTTTATTTTTTTATCCTTTATTGAGTAATTTATACATTCTATTTGTTTTACTTTATTATTATTATTTAAGTTTTAATATCAAACAGATGGCATAAACAGGACGTCCCTGTGCTGGCTCCTCGCTCCCCCGGGCTGACGGGAGCTGCTCTCCTCCTCTGTCCCGGTATCGAACCCTGGTCTCCGGGTGGGGGGACATGGATCTTCACGCCTCGCCAGATCCGGTCCTGGTTAACAGCCGGTCGAGGCACACCTGGACCCGACACCCCTCCCCCGAAAATAAATTTTCCTTTCCACTTCCTCCCCCTAAAAAATTTTTCATTTCAGATACATTTTTCATTACAGACTCCAGCGGATTGACAGGCCAGTGCAAATTAACATAACCCTTGATACCCCAACCCCAACCCTAACCCTAACCCCAACCCTAACCCCCTAACCCTAACCCTAAATTTAGCCCTAAACTTAACCCTAATTTGATCCCTAAACTCTAAATTTGGCCCTAAACTTAACCCTAATTTGATCTTTAGCCCCAACCCCAATTTGGCCCTAAACTTAACCCTAATTTGATCCCTAAAACCCTAAATTTGGCCCTAAACTTAACCATAATTTGATTCCTAACCTAACCCTAAATCTGGCCCTAACTCTAACCCTAAAGTTTATCCCTAGCTCTAACCCCTAAATTTAATAACCCTAACCCCAATTTAATCCCCAAAATCTAATTCTAACCCTTAATTCGATCTTAAATTCAAATTTTAAAATTAAAACCTAAATAAAATAATAAATAATTTGAACCTTAAAATTGAGTAAAAAGATTAAAAGCAATTGGAATTAATGGGAAAATAGCATTAAAAAAGGTCCAGGAGGTAAGGGGTTAACTCATGAGCCTGTGCCATTTAGTAAAACCAGATGCCAAAAACAGGAGGGGAAGGGGCGTCTATAAAAGGAGGAGCAGAGCCAGAGCTCCTCACTGCAGCCTGGGCTTTCGAAGGGGAAACATCTCTTGCCAGCCAGTACAGCAGCAGATATTTTTATTTTTTAGTGTGCCGGCGCCTGAGGAAGACTGTGAACCAGTCGAAACGTTGCGCCCACGGCACACGATTGTTTTTGTTTATTTGTAAATAAATAAATATATAATTTTTTTTGATTTTTATTTTTTGTTTTTTATTGTGATTGTTAAGTTTTTTTAAAAAATTTGATGTTTTTGAAGAATTTTGTTGTTTAAAAAAATCATTTGATATATTGTTTAAAAACATTTAAGAATTAAAAACAAGACCGGAGCGGCTTGAATTATTTTGATTTCATTGTATTTATTTCATTTATTAAAAAAAGTTCATTAGTTGATTTTTATTTCATAAAAAAAGATAAAAAAACACAAAAAAATTTAAAAATTGTAAAAACAAAAATAAAAAAAGTAGTTCATTTAATAATATTCAGTTCATTTCATTAAAAAGTTTAAAATACCAATAAAAATTTAAAAAAACTAAAAAAAAGAAAAAGAATACAATTAATTGAGTTAAAAGTTAAAAAGATTAAAAAAGTTTAAAATTGGATTGGCCAAATGGCCTTAAATAATTGGACAGTGGTCCGGTACGGGCGCAGACGGGCTGCAGCCCGTGCAGGTGCACCGTGAGGAGGAGCAGCAACGGGGGGAGGGCCTCCTAGGGGGATGGCCCGTGCTTTCCCCGCCCCCAACCTTGGGAGGCGGGTTAATAATTTCACCCCTAACCCTAACCCTAACCCTAACCCTTAAATACTAAAGAACCTTATGGTTTAAATGTAAAAAATAATTAATTCTAATTGTAACCCTAAATTTAAAATTTAATATTAAAATTGATTTGAATTCATTCTAATTATAGCCCCAATCCCAACCCATCCTAAACTTAACCCTAAATTTTATTATAACCCTAATCTTTACCTAAATTTAACCCTAACCCTAAATCAAACCCTAATCTTAACCAAATTTTAATCCCGGCCCTAAACTTAACCAAATTTTATAACCCCAGTCCTAATCTTAACCCTAATTGGAAACCTAACCCTAAACTTAACCAAATTTTAATCCCGGCCCTAAACTTAACCAAATTTTATAACCCCAGTCCTAATCTTAACCCTATTTGGAAACCCAACCCTAATCCCTGATCTTAACCCTAATTGGAAACCTAACCCTAAACTTAACCAAATTTTAATCCCGGCCCTAACCCTAACCAAATTTTATAACCCTAGCTCTAATCTTAACCCCAATTGGAAACCCAGCCCTAAACTTAACTAAATTAACCCTAACCCTAATTCTAATTCGAACCCTAAATTTAAATTTAATATTAATATAAACCCCAACCATAAATTTAATTCTAAACTTAACCCCAATTCGATTTCTATTATTTTTCTAACCCTAATTAATTAAATTAAATTAATTGAATTTATAAATATTAATAAATAATTAAAAACGATTAAAAACAATTATAAATTACATAAAATATATTTTTAGTTCATAGTTTAATTAGAAAATACATTACAATCTATTAAAATTGATAATTTAAAAACATCCAGCATTTTTAGGGTTAACCCTAAACCCTGCGCCTTTTACATTTGGCAGCTGCCACTAAAGGGAGGGTTTAAAAGGAGCAGAGGAGAGAGTCGCGCTCACTCTTGCTCAGACCATCGACCCTGCAACATCTCTGCAGCAATATAAAGAGCCGCCATCTTTTTGTATATTTTTATTATATTCTTTTTTTTGTGCCTTGGCCTGAAGAAGACCGAATAAGGGTTAAACGTCGCTATAGGCACACGCACAAATTCATTAAAAATATTTTATTTTCATTTTTTTTAAAAAAACAAGCAAAATAAATACAAGGACAACAATTTAATTTATAAATATTTTATTTACATTAAAAATACAAACAAGACAGACAATTTTATTTACAAGAAATTCATTTTATTAAGAAAAATAAATAAAGACAAGAACAATAATTTAATTTGAATATATTTTATTAAAAATAATACAAGACAATTTTATTTTGAAAAAAATTTTATTTACATTAAAAAACAATTACATATACATAAAAAACAATATATTAAGAATATTTTTTAAAAAAACCACTTACCTTATGATGGTTGCCCGGCTGGGCAACGATGACTGGACCGTCGCCCGCTACGGAAGAAAACGTGGAGGGTCCGTAGACGGGGGGGGAACAGGGCGCCCTCCCGGACGGACGGCCCACACTTCCTGTCCCCCAACCAGGGGCGGGTTCAACCAACCCCCTCCCCCAACCCTAACCCTAACCCCCCTTCCCCCCCCCTAATAAGGGTCTGCATCCCACCCCCCCCCCACCCCTAACCCTAATCTTAACCACCCCTTTCTTGCCCTAACCTTAACCCCCACTTCCCCCTACCCTAAACAGGGTCTGTATCCCAACCCCCTCCCTACCCCCTGACCCTAACCCAACCCCCTCCCCCCCTGACCCTAACCCTAACCCACCCCCCTCCTGACCTCCCCTCCCCCTACCCGAAACAGGACAATTACCTCAAACACTTTCCGGATCCTAACCCCGACATCAACCCCCCTCCCAGCGACTCGAACCCAAACCCCTCCTTTCCCGACCTGAGACAAGACCTTGACCCCAACCCCCAACCTGACCTGAACTTCCCTGGACGTCGACCCCACCCTGACCCCGACTTGGACACCGCCACACACATTCTGCCTCTTATTTCCACATTTTCACAACAAATCACCAGCTTACACCGATTAATTAAGGCTAATTTCACTCATTTACAGTCACAACACCCAGTTTTTCATAACCACAGGACCATCTCTGCATACCGGAAAAATAAGAATCTTAAGGACATCCTGGTTCACTCCAAATTCACAGAACATAGACCACACCCACCCCCAGAACACAACACACACTACAAGAACAGGAAATTCATAACAAACATATACAGCGGAGCCTCCCATCCTGCCTTAGGCTCCTTCACCCTGGACACCACAAACACAGTATACATCATCACATGCACCACCTGCAATAAACACTACATAGGAGAAACCAGACATAGCATCAACACCAGACTCAAACAGCACCTCTACAACATCAGAAAAGGCAAATTAAACACCCCACTGGTCCAACATTTTCAACAGCATTCCGTCAACCACCTCATCATCTCAGGTCTGGAGGCGAACGATCGTTGGACCACGGGACAGAGGAGGAGAGCAGAAAAAATATGGATAAGCAAATTAGTCACAACAACCCCAAAGGGGTTTAACGACAATTAATAACATAATTAACATGTTCTTCTTGTTCCCCCGTTAACAGCACCCGGTGGTGGCCTGGGGGATTCGAACCCGCCATCCCCGGGCCGGGAGCGTGGGGCTTGCCTACCGGACTAAGCCACCTTTTTAAACATAAGCTTTCTTAAAACATAGTGCAGATTTTTACCTTTGCTGATAGGCTGGTTAATTTTAATTTTTATCATCTTTTATTGTTCATTATATTTATTGCATGTTTTATCATTGATGCAGCACTTATTTTTTTAATAACCTTTACTTTTTTAGCACTTTATATTTATTTATGCTTATTTATCTACCATTTATTCTTTCATGTTTGTCTACCTTTTATTTTTTATATAGCACTTTTATTATGCACTTATGTATTGTTAGCACTTACCCAACTATTAGCATCTTACCGTTCTTATCTGCATTCAGTTTTATTTCTTATCTTTTACTGTTTAATTTATACATTCTATTTATTTTTTTTTTTTTATTATTTTTTATTATGATTAGGTGGCTTAAATAGGACTTCCGTGGGCTGGCACCCCGCTCCTGGGGCTGACGGGAAGCTGCTCTCCTCCTCTGTCCTGGAATTGAACCCTGGGCTCCGGGTGGGGGACATGGATCTTCGCGCCTCGCCAGATCCGCCTCAGCCAGATCCCCGGTCCTGGTTAAAAATTTTTTCAAAAAATTTTTCCGTTAGGGATTGACAGGCGCACCTGGACCCGACACCCTCCCCCCTAATCAAACTCGAAAATAAAACCTTTCTTTTCATTCACTTTCCCCCCCTTTTTTTTAAAAAAAAAGAACCTAGTAAATTTTTCATTTTCAGACTCCAGCGGATTGACAGGCCAGTGCAAATTACCACTAACCCAGATACCCCAACCCCATTCCTAACCCTAACCCTAACCCTATGTACCCTAAACTATCAGCCTAATCTGCGTTAACAGCCGATCGAGGCACACCTGGACCCGACACCCCTCCTCCGAAATACAATTTTCCTTTCCTCTTCCTCCCCCTAAAAAAATCAGTCTTCCATTTCAGACCCCAGCAGATTGACAGGCCAGTGCAAAAAAACATAACCCTGATACCCCAACCCTAACCCTAACCCTAACCCTAACCCTAACCCTAACCCTAACCCTATTCGTTATTTAATGTTAAAATTCATAAAAAATTAAAAACTAATTTTGAATTTATGATTACAAATAACGGAGTACTGCAAAACAAAACAATTATCTCTGCCTACAGGAGGAATAAAAATTTACGAGACTATTTAATAAGAGCAAGAATGACAGTGCGGCAAACTGTTAAATCAACAGTACTGGTGGACAATTTTTGTCAAATAAATTATGTTAAAAACAGATTAAAAAAGAAGATATTTCCGGTTTATCAAAAATTTACTCCACATTCCACAAATTGTGTTTACATAATATTTTGTCAAAAATGTGGAATGCAATATGTAGGTGAGACGAAGAATTCAATAGCATTAAGAATGACACAACATAGATATAATATTAGAAATCAAAAAGAAAGACAGACTCCGTTAGTTGAACATTTTATTTTTCATGAATTTCACTCTCTGAGGGTTGCAGGTCTGCAGAAAAATGCTCTATGGTCAGATTTGGACAGGAAAAAGATAGAAAAAAGATGGATTTATTTATTGGACACTAAAGAACCTAATGGATTGAATACCAAATTTTAAATGGGATATATGTCTTAATAATTAAAATTAGAATATGAATTTAAGGTCAGGTCAGGAGGAACTTGATTACATATTTTTCATAGTTTTTTTAAGTTTTAATATATTTTTTATGTCATTGAATTTTGTTATGCATTTCTTGGTTTTTACCTCTGACTTTGAACCCAACTATGTAATTAAGATTTATAGACTTTATCCCAGTCCAAAATTTAGCCCTAACCCATTCAATAGCCCTAATCTTAACCCCTTTCACCTCTAAGCTCTAACCCTAACCTTACTCTTAACCCCTTTCACCTCTAAGCCCTAAACCTAACCCTAATCTCACTTCCTAACCTTAACCTAATTTCCAACCCTACTCTAAACTTAACCCTAACCCTTTATCTTAACCCTAAACTTAACCTCACCTTAACCCTGCCCTAACCCTAACCCTATCCCCTTATTTTGATCCTAATCTTAACCCTTTTCCTTTTTTCAACACTAACCCTAACCCTATCCCTTATTTCAACCCTAATCTTAACCCTATCCCCTATTTCAATTTTAATTTTAACCCTATTGTCTTTTTCAACCCTATTCTAACTTTTATCTTAACCCTAGTAATTACAAGAATAAATATAATATGATTGAAATTAATTTCGGAAAATAATTGGGAAAGCAAGATTGGAAAGGGGATAGAGGGGGATAGTATTGATGGAAAATAAATAAATAATAATAAGGAGGGGTTAAAAAATTGTTAAAAAAACTGTTAATAAGCATTCAATATAGTCAAAAATCATTAATATGGATATGGAAGGGTTAAAAATCAAGTAATTTAGACTTAAAAGGGTTAAAAATCATAATTTAATTTGGATATGAAAGAGTTAAAAAAGTAATTAAAAAATTATTAAAAAATTATTTTTAAAAAAAGGGGGGGATACAAAAGAATTAAAAAAATATATATTTCATAGAATGGATCACAATTAAAAAAAAGGGAGGAAGTTAGATTAAAATTTTGATATAAATTTTAAAGTGAATAAGTTCATTACAAATAAAAGTTAAAAATAAAATTCATAATTAAGATTGAAAAAATAAATTATTAAAATCATTTAAAAACTATTGGAATTAAAAAATATGATGATTTGTGGTTAAAAATTGGGTATTTTAGGGTTAATTCATAGTTTAAAATAGGTTTGAATGGGCCACATACACACAAATGGATTTTTGAAGGGGGCGGAGCTTATAGGTAAATGGAAAAAGAAAAAAAGACAAAAACGAAACTTAACTGGAGAGAGGGTATAAATAGAGCAGGAACGGCAGACACAGGCATTCAGCCTTTGGAGACTGACGGGGCAACACCTCAGATAGTGAGAGGAACATTTTTTTCAAAAGATTTTTTTGTGCCATTGCCTGAAGAAGGCCCTTTTCAGGGCCGAAACGTCGCGGCGGCACAAATTAATAAATAAATAAATAAATAAATATATAAATAAATAAATAATTTAATTTTTTTTTTTTAATTTTTTTTGGTTAAAAATAATTTGATTTTATTTCATTTCATTTCATTTTATTAAAATACATTTATTTCATTAACAAAATATAAAAAACAAAAAATTCATAAATCCAAATGGATTTTTATGACCAGGATGGGTGGATTGGAGGTTACGTTATGGGAGACGCCAGCGTCTCCCATGGCGAACCAATATCCAGCGAGGTCGGTCTGCCTGGGGATGGACCGAGCTTTTCCTCCTTCCTTCGGGGGGAGGAGTCAATCCCCTAACCCTAACCCTAACTCTAACCCTAACCCTAACCCTAACCCTCAAACATCAACAGAATCCCACCACACAACAACCCACAAATTCAACTAGACAGCTATCCCGGAGCCAACATCTACCACTTCCTGAAAACCTGCGAGAAGACCACACCCAACCCAACCATAAAAATAGTAGTACTGTCCATCGGCATCAACAACAGAGACCAAGACCCCAAACTCACTTCCTGTAAACAACTGAAAGCACTATACAAACAAGCCACAGTCACCTTCCCAAACGCCGACATCTACTTTCCAATAATGAATTACTCCCCCTACCTGACTTCCAAACAGCAAAATAACCTCAAATTGATCAATAACACCATCGCGACCCTTTTTCCTTTCCTGACAGAAATCCCCCACGACACCTTCAGGACGGAACAGGACAACATCCACTGGAAAGCAGACACAGCAAAACATATTTTCGATAACTGGTGCGCCCAACTAAATTTATAGACACAAATAAACCTAACACGGCATCAATCACATCCAGTACAACAGACCTGGACCTGGGGTGGAGCTCATCATCAAATATCCTCAATCTGTCCCAACTTTTCAGACCCTCAACCGACCAAATAAATTTACTAGAAAAGGGTCTATCATTCATCCCACGCCCGACAAAATTCGACCAGGAGGAACTTCACAGGGATCTCCATCAATACCATCGACGATTAAAACTAACTGAATATTTCCATAACCAACCAAACCATAATCAGAAACCATTTATACATCCCTCACACTGGGAACCTGCAATAGAACAACTGTCTCCACTAATTCGCAATCACCTTAAAAACAATAGAAAAATCCTTCATACCTACCGATTTACAGCAGATACTCCCGACAACCTATCAAAAGCGGAACGCATAAGGGCCTAACTTCATTAACCAAAAATCCCAACATAATCATAAAACCGGCAGACAAAGGCTCAAAAGTAGTAATCATGGACAGACAACAGTATACAATAGAAGCCAACCGCCAACTTACCAACACCATGCACTATAAACCAATAGAAACAAGCATACAAACTCAATCACAACAGACAGTTCGACAGATTTTAGAATCACTTTATTCCAAAAAAATCATCACATCCAAACAAAAAGATTATCTATACGGCCCTGACAACCCCCGCTCCAGACAATTCTATCTACTACCTAAAATCCACAAAGAACCCCATACCTGGACCATCCCGTTTGAAGTTCCTCCTGGTGACCCGATCGTTTCCGACTGCAATAGCGCCACCTACAAAATTTCTGAATATATTGAACATTTCCTTGGCCCCTCTCAACTAAACACCCCAGTTATATCAAAGATACCTACCATTTCCTGGACATCATCAGACCCATGGCTGTCCCTACAAACTCATATCTCTTTACTATCGACATAGACAGTTTATACACTAACATCGACACAAAAGCAGGAATACAAGCAGTTACCTCCATCCTCCACAAATACCCAGACAACAATAGACCGGATCAAGAACTAATCCAACTTCTAACAATTTGTTTAAATAATAATGATTTCGAATTTAACAATAAAACTTACCTCCAGATACATGGGACAGCCATGGGACAGCGTTTTGCACCATCATACGCAAACATTTACATGAGCGAGTGGGAGCGAGAAGCCCTAGCAAAATGCACACATAAACCACTCATCTACCTCCGTTTCTTAGACGATATCTTCGGCGTTTGGACTCACGACATTTCCCATTTTGAAACATTCATCAGAACTTTAAATAATCACCATCCAGCTATTAAAGTAAAACATACCATCGACCAAAAACAGGTAAACTTTCTAGATACAACAGTATTCTTTCGCCCATCCACTACATCTCAGACCAAACTACTCACTAAAGTATATTTTAAGGCCACAGACACTCACTCTCTATTACACAAGAAAAGCTACCATCCAAAACACACCTTCAAAGGTATTATCAAATCACAGATCATCCGTTTTTCCGCATATCCTCACAACAGACAGACTTCAACCAGGCAGTCACAACACTTTTCCAAGCCCTCCGCAAAGAGGCTATTCCAAACGTTTCCTCCGTACAGTTAAAAACAATACCATGGCCGTTCTCGCTCCCACTGCTCGGATGCTCCACCCCGGGTCTTCCAGACAACAATTTCCCACACCACTCCAACCCCACCAAATCCAGCTCCGTCTTTATCCCTCCTCTTACCATGTGCCCCTACCCTGGATCAGCCTGCTCCTACCTCACACAACCCCCGGCTCCGGACCCTCTTCCCTACCCCACCCCTAACCATAACCAACCCCCCTCCCGCCCTAACCTTAACCCTCCTTCCCCCACCCTAAACAGGGTTTGTATCCCACCCCCTCCCTGCCACAACCCTAATCCTAACCAACCCCCCCCCCCCTAACCTTAACCCTTCCTCCCCTACCCTAAACAGGGTTTGTATCCCAACCCCCTCCCTACCCTGGCCCTAACCTTAACCACCCCCCCCTTGCCCTAACCTTAACCCTTCCTCCCCTACCCTAAACAGGGTCTGTATCCCAACCCCTTCCCTGCCCTAACCCTAACCTTAACCCACCCCTTCCTGACCCTAACCCCAACCCACCTCCCCCCACCCGAACAGGACAGTTACCCCAACCCCCTCTCCGCTACTACAACTTAAACTCCCTTCTCCCCGACCAGAGACAAGACCTTGACCCCAACCCTCAACCGACCTCAATTCCTCTGGACCTGGACCTGGACCCCACCCCGACCCCTGACCTGGACACCTCCACACATATTCTACCCTTTATCTCTACATTCTCACAACAAATCACCAGTTTACACCGTCTAATTAAGGTTAATTTCACTCATTTACAGTCACAGCACCCAGTTTTCCATAATCACAGGACCATCTCTGCATACAGGAAAAATAAGAATCTGAAGGATATTCTAGTTCACTCCAAATTCACAGATCACAGACCACACCCACATCCGGTACATAATACACACTACAGAAATAGAAAATTCATAACAAATATACACAGCGGAGCCTCCCATCCTGCCTTGGGCTCCTTCACTCCAGACACCACAAACACAGTTTACATCATCACATGCACCACTTGCAATAAACATTATGTAGGAGAGACCAGACACAGCATCGCCACCAGACTCAAACAGCATCTATACAATATCAGATTAGGTAAATTCAACACCCCACTAGTACAACATTTTCAACAGCATTCCGTTAACCATCTTATTATTTCAGGTCTGGAGGCGAACGACCGTGGACCACGGGACAGAGGAGGAGAGCAGAAAAGATTTGGATAATCAAACTAAATACAACAACCCCAAGGGGGCTAAATGATGAATAATAACAACAACAAACACTAACCTGTTCCTTTTGTCCCCTCGTTAACAGCACCCGGTGGTGGCACAGGGGATTCGAACCCGCCATCCCGGGCCGGGGCGTGGGGTTTGCTTGCTGGACTACGCCACCTTCTTAGCCTCAGTCTTTAAAAAGAACATAGTGCAGGATTTTACTACGGCTGATATGTTGGCTAATCTAGATTTTATTATCCTTTTTTATTAATATGAAGTTTATCGCATGTTTTACCAACTGACATAGCACTTACTTTTTTTAACAGTTGGTAATTTTTAGATTTAATTGCTTTTATCTAATTTTTCCCCCTCCCCCCTTTTCTTAAATTACTCTTTCTTATTTATTTATACATTTATTTTATCTATTTATTATCTATTCATTTATTGTTTTTTGTTTGAGTTTTATGATGCACTTATTTATTACATAGCACTTACCTAAATGTCAGCATTTTATGGCTCTTACCTGCACTATTTTCTTACCTTTTACGTATTATTTATTTATTTATTTATTTATTGTATCTTATTCAAGTATTCTTTTAACATTATCTACAGAATAAACAACTGATGGCATAAACAATGATGTCCGGGGGCTGGCCCCTCGCTCCCGGGCTGACGGGAAGCTGCTCTCCTCCTCTGCTGCCCCCGGTATCGAACCCTGGGCTCCTGGTTGGGGGGCACACGGGATATTCTCCCTTCCCGCCAGATCCGGTCCTTGTTAACAGCCGATCGAGGCACACCTGGACCTGACACCCCCCCCCTTGAAAACCAAAATTTCTCCTTCCACTTCCTCCCCTAAAAAATCAGTTTTTTCTCTTCAGACTCCAGCGGATTGACAGGCCAGTGCAATTTAACAGAACCCTGATACCCCAACCCCAACCCTAACCCAACCCTAACCCTAACCCTAACTAAATCTCACAACCCTAGCCCTAATCTTAACCCCAATTGGAAACCCAACCCTAAACTTAACCAAATTAATCCCAACCCTAATTATAATTCGAACCCTAAATTAAATATCAATATAAACCCCAACCATAATATTAATCCTAAACTTAACCCTAGTATCTATTCTAAATTTAATCCCAAACCTAACCCTAATTCTAAATTTAACCCCAATTTAATTTTGTATTATTAATTGTCTAACCCTAATTAATTAATTTGATTTATAAACGTTAATAAATAATTAAAAATGATTAAAAACAACTATAAATTACAAAAAAACATATTTTTAGTTCATAGTTTAATTAGAAAATACATTAAAATCCATTAAAATTGAAATTTGAAAACATCCAGCATTTTTAGGGTTAACCCAAAAACCTGCGCCTTTTACATTTGGCAGCTGCCACTAAAGGGGAGGTTATAAAAGGAGCAGAGGAGAGAGAGTCGCTCACTCTTGCTCAGACCATCGACCCTGCAACATCTCTGCAGCAATTTAAGAGCCGCCATTTTATATTTTTCATTAAAACTATTATTATTTTTTTTGTGCCTTGGCCTGAAGAAGACCCGAATAAGGGTCGAAACGTCGCTGTAGGCACACGCGAATTTCCATTTTTGGAAATTTAGATTTTTGTTATTGATTTTGATTTTAAAAAAATAAGAATAAAAAAATTAAAAAATAAATACAAAACAGTTCATTTTTTTCAAAAAAAAAATAATTTATGTTTGATTAAAAATAGAATAAAAACAAGAAGGACAATTTCATTTTTTTTTAATATTTTATTTTCTTTAAAAAATAAGATAAATAAAGACACAAACAACAAATTCATTTATAAACATTTTATTTTCATTAAAAATTACAATTAAAAAGTGACAATTTCATTTATACATTTTATTAAAAACAATAAATACAGACAAAAATAATTTTATTTCAATATATTTTTATTTTATTAAAAACACAGACACAATTTCATTTTTAAAGAATATTTTATTTACATTAAAAAACATTTTATTTACAAACAACAAATAATTAAAAAAAAACCACTTACCTGATGATGGTTGCCCGGCTGGGCAACGATGATTGGACCGTCGCCCGCTACGGAAGACGTGGAGGGTCCCGTAGACGGGGAGGGGAACAGGGGCGCAGGCCAACCGGACGGATGGCCCGAGCACTTCCTGTCCCCCAATCCAGGGGACGGGCTCAATACCCAGCACCTAACCCCTAACCCTAACCCTAACCCATTCACCACATTGATTTCCTCACTGAGTTGCTGGACACTTTCATTGTAATTTGATGGTGTTTTTTTTGGGCCGAATTCCAGGGGTGAGTTCCCCTTAAGTTCCTCTCTGTCAATTAAACAGTACCTGCAAAAGTGTTTACTAGTACTAAAGTTTTCGGTGAACCCACCTATACTGTGTGAACCCAAATTATCACCACAGATGGTCAGTGGAAGTGAAGCCTTTATGTACCTACCATCCTCCAGTACAAAGCCTGATTCCTCCAGTTCCTGCAAGTCTTTGATGACCCGATCAAAGACACTCCCCTGGCCAAATGTCTTGAGATCCTCCTCTCTACAAAGCAAAACCAATTGTGTTTGGTCAACAGCTCAGCGATTATGAGGCAATATTTCCACAAGGTTCATGTACATGGCATTTATTTTATGTTTTTTCTTGCCAGAGCTTAAAGGGTTTGCTATTTCAAAAGAATTCTGGTACAGTATAATTGATGCAGATGAGGGTGATTCCTGCAGTGCGATATTGTTTTTAAGTACTGCTCCATCACAAATATTTAAAATCATATCCCTACGGACAAGTTGTTTGGATGTTGAATACTGCTCTCTCACTGTGGACTGCCTAAACAAAGCAGAAAGTGTGTCCTGTAGTGGGACATACTGACAGAAGTGGTCCTTTCCACTGTTACCATCAGTTCCAAGATACACTTGGGTAGGGGGAACATAGTAAAAAGTTCCTTTGAAGAATGTTTTTCTTGTTTTGTCTGATCTTAAAACACCTTCATTGTAAAAAGTTAACAGATCCTCTTTTTCAAGTTCTTCAATTATCTTTTGTATGTGTTCTTTTGGTATGTCTAACCCTATCAGCCTCTCCTCTATCTTTTCGAATACCCGTTTCATACCAATGTTGTGAACCTCCTGAAACTCATCAATAATGCACTGGATTGTTGTGGATGGTAAAAGTAATTTTGCCTGCATTTTTAAATAAAATAAAGCCAAGTTCTTAAGGAATGGGCCAGTGTCAGTGCTTGATGTGCTGAAATCTGCATTTAAGTCATCATTAACAGATGCACACGCAGACTCCTCATTAACATGGTAGTCATTGACGTCAGTGACATCATCTGGTGGTACATACTGTGCTATGCCCGACTGCCTGTGTTTTCACGACACATAGGTTGCAAAAGATGATCGAACTGAAAGATTTAGAACAACCCTCAAACGGACACACAACTTTCTTTCCACTCCGAATGTGTGTCCTTAAATGAGCGCACAACAAGGAAATGCTGTTAGCGACATGGTCACAACCTTGAACACTACATTCGTGAGCGCCAGTATGCTGTATATTTTGTTGTCTCACATAAGGTAACACGGTATGATTTACTATGCACGTGAGACTTGAAAGCAGAGAATGTCCAAAAATTGCACAGACATTGCTGGATTCCACACTGAAATCGACAGTTGGCCAGATTTTGATGTGATTTCACATGGACACAGAATTTTTTGAAATCAGTAGTTTGATGTGGACAAATCTTACACACATACATTCTGGAGGCAGTCTAGCTTGCCTGTTGTTAGCTCATAGCTAACTTCGAGCGCGTTGAAAAATGATAATTTAATTTCTTTTTTTCTGCAAATTAATAGTTACATTTTCTTTAGTTTCCTGTCAACGTCCCTCCTCCTTATTTTCTGTGTTTCCCTTCCTTCTGTCTTGTTCTGTGTTTCTTGTTTGTCCACAGCTCCTCTGTGTCTTCTGTGTCTGCAGCAGCCACGTTCTGACTGCGTGCCGGCTACAGAGTCACGTGAGCACCAAAAAGATCGAAAAGCGGTGCCTTACTGTATTTTTCAATAAAACATTTTATTAAAAAAAACAGTATTTCAAAAATGCAATACAACCATTAAAAAATTCCCATGATACAATGCCAATTACAGTTATTTACCCCACAAATAATTTAAAGTATTTTACTGTTTGATATGCAGTATAGTACTGTAGAAATTGCTGCAAAGTCTAACTGTGGTAGAGACATACCCCAAAAGACTTGCAGCTGTAATTGCAGGGAAAAGTGGCTCTATAAAGTATTGATGCAGGGGCTGAATACAAATGCACACCACATTTTTTAGATTTTTATTTGCTTAGAATTTTGAAAACTGTATTATTTCCATTCCACTTTTCAATTATGTGCTACTTTGTGTTGATCGATCACATAAAATCTCAATAAAAAACATATAAGTTTCTGGTTGTAAGGTGGCAAAATGTGAAACAGGTGTATGAATAGGAAGGGGTATGAATACCTTTTCAAGGCACTGTAGTGCTTTGAAAAATGGGGTCCCTGGCAGTCTAGTCCTATAGCAGCATAACTAAGGGATGACCTGAGTCAGCCCTAACCATAAGCTCTATCAAAAAGGAAAGTCCACTCTTCAATGTGTTGACAGTGTCTGCCTCCCAAACCCAAAATGGTAGTTTGTTCCACAGAAGAGGAGCTTGATAGCTGAAATCTCTGGCTTCTTATCTGCTTTTGGAAACTGTAGGAACCACAAGGAACCCGGCATTCTGAGAGCACAGTGCTCTAGAGGGGTAGTAAGGTATGAGCTCTTTTAGATATGATGGTGCCTGATCATGAAGAGCTTTGTATGTAAGGAGGATAATTTTAAATTATATTCTAGATTTAACAGGTAGCTAATGCAAAGAAGCCAAAATAGGAGAGATGTGATCTCTGATCTTGGTTCCTGTCAGAACATGTGCAGCCGCATTCTGAATTAGCTGCAAAGTCCTAAGAGACTAATTGGAGCAGCCTGATAACAAAGAGTTACAATAATCCAGCCAAGAAGTAACAAATGCATAGACTGGTTTTTCTGCATCCGCTTGAGACACGATGCATCTGATTTTGGCGATGTTACTTATGTGGAAGAATGCAGTCCTCGATATTGGCTTTATGTGAACATTAAAGGACAAATTCAGATAAACAACTCCAAGATTCTTTATGGTGGAGCTGGAGGACAGGGTGATCCCACCTAATGTATCTAAGTCTCTAGAAAGAGAGTTTCTGAGGTGTTTGGGTCCAATTACAAGAACCTTAGTTTTGTCTGAATTTAACATCAGAAAATTGTAGGTCATCCAACTTTTCATATCCTGAAGACATGCTTAGAGTCTAGAGAAGATGAGGGGTCAGGTGATTGGCAGCCCCCAAAGAAGGAAACAGAAGACGAGACGAGTGTGAAGCGAAAGGTTTCCCAGCTGCAAAGGAAAAGATCTGCACCCACACCCAGGAACAGTCCGGTCAGAGCTCCAATTTAGTAAAGCTGGAATTTCTCTAATCCACCCAGTCATAACCATGACAATAGCATTTCATGATGATGATATGATAACTGACAACAGTGGAGGTAAGGAGAGGAAGTCAAACTAGCCATGATTTACCTCATCTCTACTGTTCTCCTAATTATTCAGTTTGGAGGTTGCTGCAATTCTAAATGACATTTAATATCTAGTATGATAACTAACAACAGCAGAGCTAGGGAGAGGAAGTGTTGGTAAATGTAGATTTGTTTGAAAAAAAATTCCACATTGAAGCCACTGATATATTGAAACTTGGCCTTCACTGTTTTGTCTGAAAAAAAACATGACAAAAAAGGCGAGTCCTTCCCCAGGAAGGTGTACATCACAATAAACTAAACCAAAGATCTGGAATTCAAAAACTTCAACTTCGGGTCTGCCTCTGCCTATTATGATGTTTTCAAGGTGTAGTGCAGGTAAATACGATCTGCCATGAACACAATGTATTTTATTTTTGAAAGTTAACCGGATGTTTTATTTTGTTTCTGTGCATGATTTCCTTTTCCACATGATCTGCTGGGTGCCGAACCGCTGTGCTGTCGTCTGGTAAAAATGGATGGCTTGCGGATCGGCTGCTTAGGCTCCAGAACGCCGCAGCTGTAGCCGGTGGAAACACAATCACTGACTAGAATGGAAACGTAACAGCTCCGCTGATGTTTCAGAGCCAAAATGCAACGCACATGCATCCACTGGAAATCAGACAAGCAAATATCAGAAAAATGAATATTCACGTGGAGCTTTTGGATACTGGATTCAGTGCAAGGAGTACTTTCTAGTCAAATACTGCATAAGACTGTTAATGTAAGTGCGTTGTGTTTGTATCTTCATAAAGGAGGTTTGACTGGTGGAGGTAGTAACTTTATTTCCCTGCACAATATGTCAAATGGATAACAATAAGGAAGGACACATGTACGAGGTCCGCCTAGACAGAACAAAAATAACATCACTAGCTGCACTGTGAAATCAATGAAAATAGCAACTCAATCGCTATTTATATAAAAATGTAATAATCAGAAAATGGACAACACATATAATGAAGTGCAAATGTGAGTTTTGATTCTTTTTACATTATTATTACACAGATAACAGCCCAACCTACCGGCAACAGAAGAGATTCTTTCTGCCGCCAGTTTCCCACAATGCATCTATTCATCATCAAAATAAAACATATTTCAAAATAAAAGTATTGACCCATATATGCAGGATTTAACAATTAAATAACTGTTACATTAACATGACTTGATGTTAAAATTACTGTTATAGCCATTTCTTAATTTGTATGAAATTAATATTTTATGGCTGTAGAATACGGCTGAATCTTAGAAAGGTATTTCTGATTCATTTATATAATTTATTTTATTATTTTTGGTTACGTATTTTGCATTATGCTTGTCATTTACCATGATGTGACGTAAATAGGGTCAAAGGGTAGATGACGGGGCAGCTTTTCTTTGTCTGGGCTGATGGGTGAAAAGCACTGTTTTGACCATACTTCTTTGTTTTTGTGCTGGATTAAATTTTTTTTGTTAAGTTTAAGTTTTTGTACTAATTTACAGCAACTTTCTGATCATCCTTTTTGACAAATGAACATAATAAATTATTTTTGCAACGGAACAAAGGTGTGTGCGTACTGATCCAACCGGGACTGTACATCTTTCATCACCCATGGGATTTTGGATAAAATGGTCTGTACAAATTACCATTTTAGATAATTACCAAATAATAATATATTAATTACCAAATTACCATTTTGGATAAAATGGTCACTACAATTACATTATTAATCTACTGTACAAATGATCATTTTAGGGCATAATTAGTTTGGTTAAAGTCAATACTGTTATTGTTGTCAACAAATCCCAAGAAAGTACAAACACTTCAACACACCGTCTTACTGAACCTACAGGTCTCATCAGGGCACCACCTATGATCATCTGCTGAAAATAGTCCCTAACTATATTATTGTTAATTATTTATCCCTTTTGATAATATAAATGATAAATAAAATATTTCAATATTTACTTAATTAAGAATAATTGTGCCTGATGCAGAGTTACAAACTATGATGATGAGATGTATTGGGAATTCATTTTGACCAACATTTAACATTAACAAGAACTAATTTCAAACATTGAAAGGGATTTTTAAGCCTTTAAATACTAGTACAACATATCAATATGTTTTCTTCCTCCTTGTGTAACCCCAGACTCTCTCTATGATGATCCTTTCGCTGTTGTGCTCATCAAACAGAAACAAACACAAACAAATTCCAGATCAATCAGATGATCTATGTGGTTTGTGATGGAAGAGTATCTAAACATGTTGAGGGGCTGTTTACATGTGTGAAATCCAGTTTTAGTCAATAAATAAATAGCTTTCAAATAAACAATCAATGCAATACTGACAATATTATACACTCGATCTTCAAACTGCAGGGCTGGACCTTCCTTTGAACTGTGAACTGATAGTTTCAGTTGTGCAGCATCTTCAACCAGCATACAATGTTCCTCTCAGTGGAAACTTACCTGGCCAGTGACAACAACTAGGGATAGCAGCACATGTAATGACATGTACTGCACCATGCTAAACAACTACAAATGTCTTCATAGCTTCCAACAATGTCTTTAGAGAACTATAGACTGGTATAGAGTCAAAGTGTTATGGATCTTCTCATAAGAAAAAAAGGGGGAACAAGTGTATTTGCCAAAATAGTAAACGATTCCTCTGCGTGTCAAATTCGTGTCTGTTCAATTTAAGACATGCCATTAAAAGCTCCATTAAAAAAAAACAAAAAAAAACAAAAAGAGGTGAGAGGATCTGATCACCTGAAAAAACATGGATGACAAGACAACCGGTTGTTTTATAATAAGGTGCTGTTTAATTAATCATTTCATTATTCACATCTCATGGTACACTCTCCTAAACTTGTGAATTGTAGTATTTACCATGAGTAATACTGACCTCAGCCTCTTCTCCCACGCTTCCTGCAGAAAAGACAGCTTATGCAAACATGACATGAGCTCCCGTTTTAACTTTGACACCACGTCTGTCTGTGTGTACGTATGGTGCAGAGAAACGGATTCAGGATATCAACCGTTTTCCACTTTGCCCTTTTTTAACCCAGGAACAGAGTTTTGATTTGGTTTGAAGTTGGCCTTACACTGCTGTCTCCATCATTCCTGAAAACTGAAGTGAAGTGCTTCTCTGGACATTAATACACAATAAATGTCCCTAATAAAGCTTAATCACTTTAACTATGACCACAGCGCTTCACAGCAGCATCATGGCTGGATTTAAAAGCCTTCATGTGAAGAGGGTCATGTTTTGTTCATTCATGGTTCAGGTGGTCTGGATTTGGATTAAAACTGAACTGCAAATATTTTGAGATTCAAAGTTCCTCATCTTTCCCTGTCAGCATGCCTTTAGACTTGCACAAGCATTGAACAGGAGTGTTGACGTGGTTGCCCAGATAACACTCCTCGCTTCAGAAACAGACCATTGACGAACAGCCTCATCTGAACAGAAAAGGAAACTCCCTCTGAATAAAAACAGAAACAGTTACAACCACTTATTGCAGACTCCCGCTGCAACTCTTGCATTCTTCTTTTTTCTCTGTACAACTTTAAGGCAGGAAGTCCCAGTTTTTATTTTAAATAGGTGCCAGTCTTTAATTCATGCCTCCCTGAACAAGTTTGCTTTTTTAAATAGAGGACAGGGAGCCTGGAAGTTCTCTAGAGTCCATCAGGCCTGATCCATTGAAACCAGAGTCAACACAAGTCATTCCTAATGTGCTGTGCTATGCCATGTAAATGAATGTGTTTATATCAGTCTCATCCCGCTTTATGTACTTGTGATCTATCAGCCACTCGATCTGCTCCTTGATCATCTTCTTCTGTGGTAAAAACATGTTCTTTAGGATTTCTACCAACTCTGTCTGCAGCTGGGCGTTGTTGATGCGCTTCCTCATCTTCATGATCTGAATTATGGCCTCCTGGACAAGGGAAACATAAATATGTTGTAAAATGGATGGATTACACTGTAACCTGGGACTTAATACAAACAAAACCACAGATGTTTGTTCAGCATCCATGATGGGAAGTGAAAGATAAGAACATTTATTCACAGTAGGTGTTGTTACACAACACAAGGGAGCAGCAGTTATCCCATATCCTCACCTGTGTTCTTAGTATCCTGAGCTGCACGATGCCCTCGTTCTCCTCCTCTCTCATTCGCTCCGTGGTCAGCTGCAGGCGGCCAATCAGATTAATCTTCCCCCTTTTCTGAACCTTTGAGTTTTTTCTGTAAGGAAAAGCACAAGCCCTGGATCAGTGTGCAGCAGTTATGTTTTCAAATTACAGGTTAAATGAACAGGACACTTGATTCAGATTTTCCTTATCTGTAGTACACGTAGATGTACAATACTGCAAAAGTTTTAGTTTGATGTTTAGATTATAATACGCGAAACAAAACCGCGAGGGAAGCATCTGAGCCCAGACAAACAGTCTTTAAAACAATCTTCAGCGACAAGAATCAAGGGCCATCACCGGACAAATATGTGAAGCAAAGAAATTGTCTTTTACTTACATGAGAGAAAACTCCTGGTTGACGTAGAATAGAGTTCCTTCTGCAAAGTCTTTGGGCGAAGACACCACTGGGTCATACAACAAAACCTGCCGCTTCAGTTTGGGAAATGCCACCAGTGACTGAGGAGACGGAGCAGAAATGTGCTGGGTCAGAGGAAAATGGCATCAACTGTTCCCTTTTTTATCTTCATCATTTCTCTTACAACATCCATCTACTCATCTGCTCTAATTTACCCAGAGAGTGCGTCGCAGCTCTGCGTCCGGCAGCTCGGTGGCTAACTTGAGGTTTTCAAAGCTGATCCTCTCTCTGGGCCTCTGGTTCCAGGCAAACAGCACAGCCAGCTGAAAGGTGGTCACCTCCAGATCATACTGGCCCACCTCATTCTTAAAGGTTATCTGGGTTCATCAGCCATATTACAGCATATTTAGTCCATTTTCACAGAAACAAATATCATCAAGTAATACAACTTGAAATACAATGTTAAGAGAAAGAGTTGTTTGATCTGCTGCTGCTGTAAAAATACCAACTAGTATCTTTAGTAGCTTAATAAAGAAACTGGGAAAGAAAAAATGTTAATTGTTCAGCTTTTTAAGGTTGTTGTGTTTTTCTGACTCACAATGCCATTAGACATGAGGTGATGCCAGTGAAGCTTCCTGCCGCTGTGGTTCTTCTTATAGAAATCTTCCACCTCTGGTATCAAATCCTCCAGCTCTGTGGGAAGAGACACAAACACCTTCTCGCTGCTCCTCGACCACGCTCCAGCATTCAGGATCTTTATGTTCACAGAATCAGCTGCAGAGAAACATACGACATTTTAGTGACTAAGTAAACATCACAGCCTTGAAATAAAGAGGTTTGAAATTAACAGATCTGTTAGAGTTTCATTAAAAGAACATTTTCAGAAATGATTCACTTTCTTGCTGACAGTGTGACACCACTAACATCTGTACACTAAATATGAGTAAACAGTTCCTGGCTCCGTTGAACTGCTACACTGTAGGAACTGTCTGTGAAATTAAAATAACTGTAAACAGAAAACAATGCAGCGGCGTATAATTTACACCTAACCTAAATTTATACCTCACGTTACCTAATGTTACCTACTTCACTTTGTCAGGCAGGTCCTGTGGCAGTAATCAGGCCTGGGTGTGGCTGGAGAAACTGAACTTGCGTGTGATAAACCACAGTTAAGTTATGTTTTAACAGAGGATTTTTGTTCTCCCTTAATAATAAAAACCTTCATTTAAAACTGTATTTTGTGTTCACTTGCGTTGTCTTTGACAATTATTTAAATTTGTTTGATCTGAAACAATTAAGTGTGACAAACATGAAAAAAAATAAGAACTCAGGAAAAACTTTATGTTAAGAACTGAGCAGGTCTCAATAAATAAGCGTAACATAAAGATTTTTCAAATGATATAATTAGTTGTTCTTACTATATAAGAATACTTTATATATATATATATATATAAAGTAAAGAAAAGTTTTTTTTTTCTTTTTTCTCTCCTTGTTTTAATTTTACATTCTGGCGCACAAATACAGAAACACCGTTTGAAAATTTGTTGAACTCATGCCTCGTCCACTCACCGAGCAGTAGAGTTCGTCTCTTCTGATGGGATAAATTTTATCGTGGGACAAGAAGCAGCTAGCTAACAGTCGATGTGCAGCATTGGCCAGTGCATCCAGCGAGGACTTGTGGCAACAAACCGCCTTTGCACAGGTAACATAATGATTTTTTGAAACACATGACAGTTTGTTATGTCCGAAAATCTTTAAAATCTGTCGGTATAGCAGGGGAGAGAGTGCTAAAATGCTAACTTGAGGCCGCAAGAGGTTATGTGCTACACTGTAAAGTAGACAGGAAGGAGTCGCAGGCATTTTTCATGTGTTGGACTGACTGCAAGCGAACATTTTCTACATATGCAGCTCAAATCTACCGTGTCCACACGGAGGGGTGACCTGTGGCATGTCCAGTAACAGTGTGTAAATGTACGTTCACCGCAAAATCATAATTTATTGCACATATGGCCAGAAAACACAGAGCGTGTTCAGTGGACAATGTAATGACAGTGTCTCAGCCTCCTGCTGCTGGTGCATGTGAAGATGCTCTGCAGAGCACATATGATGAAACAAATGAAAACGATGAATTTCTACAGGATTTCAACTACACTTTTCTTAGTAATGTTTGTTTATTTTACCTAAAACTGCCAAAGCAGCTTCAACAGTTCAGACAAGTGTTGAGGTGATGCTGGAATAGGAAGGATTTCACTACAAGGAAGCTACGTTCACTTTGAAAAGACGACACGCGTCTCACAGATGATGCTCTCAGTAAAACCTGAGACTGTCTAAAGATTCAGACCTGTTCTCTGTCCGGGAGAGAACCGCTGAGAACAACACGTGTCTGGCAGAGGAACCGAGTTCACGTGACTCCGACTATTGTTGTGTAAGTCAACATTTCCTCTCGATGAATCTCACGTGAATTAAATTGACCTTTTGAAAATTTAAAGTGTTTCAAAGTTTCAAGATATCAATTCTTGTTTTAATATGTTTGAGTTAGTTATTCTTTATTTATTGTCTCTTTATTTTTTAGGACGTTCCTGCTTGTCTGCAGTGTGATTGATGCTGAGTGTGGATGGAAACCTTGTGCAGGACAACGTCCCATCCTTCATTTCAGCTCTGTGCCTGATGTGTGGGAGCTGACATCCGTTATCCATCACAGCTGCATCAACCCTGGAGTTTCTGCACAGGTGTGTCTATTTGGTGTTAATTGCAGTTATTTAGGCATTAGGATTTAGCCATTTTTCACTTGTAAGTGGCTTTATAGTTGTGAGAAAAAGCGATGACTGTGACTTTGTTCTTCATGAACCTGTCATTGTTATTACAGTTGTCTGTATTTCTTCTGTTTCCACAGATGAGTTTTCTGTGTTTTTCCAGAGACGGACCCTAAAGTGGAGAAGATAAACACATCCCGTCTTCACTCTCGAGTCCTAAATTTGATTCATGAACTTTCAGATGACGAGTGGTGTGATGTCTGAATATGGACTAAAACCAGTAAGGTTTATGGCCTGTGTCAATGTGCCCTGACTCACACTGGTTGTTTCATTTCTTCAGTTTTACTAAGCGTTTCAGATGCCACTGTCAGTGTGTAGCAGGTTACACTGAGTTTTATTTGTTCTTGTTTTTCTCATTTACTGAGCAGTTCTTTTTACGGTCCACAGAAACTGTCACTCAACTGTGCACTTTTAGTTGTGTGAATATAGTGACTGACACACTTATTTACTTGATCAAACTATTACTTCAATGGGAAAGTAAGCAGTGGGATGTGATAAAAATGTTTTTCACTTTGAAGTTAATAAACACTAGGAAAGGAAATTGGATCATTTGATTTTTTTAAAGATGAAAATCTGTCATTAAATGTATTTTAACTTAGCCCAGATATAGTTGTAATTTTCAGTTTTAAATTTTTTTTCTGTGTACCCTGTATGACATTTTTCAAGTTAAACATATTTTTAAAGTGAGGTGACTAAAATACCTTTAGATGATTTTTACAGTTTATTTACTGTAAGACTTTAAAAAATATCTATTATATCTAAAATTTTCCATAGTAAATTTGTAGATTCAACATCTTTTTTCTGCTAATTTAGCAGGGCCATGCTGTTTTATACCAGTTATTTCAGTAAAATGTACAGCTAACCCTTGCTTCCTTTACATTGAAAGGCAGTAAAATGTACAAGTGGTTCTGTAAAGTTGTTTACTAAAATATTTTCTAAAGATAGATTCATTTGATTGCTTCATCCATATACTATCAAATGTCACGTGATGTTATCAGTTATTAAAATGTATTCTTTGGCTTTACTATGACTTTATCAAGCCATAGTTAAAAGATGAAATGATAATAACGTATAGTCTATTATTCATTTAATGCTTAATCTGCACAAAAAAAGCTAATATATGTATTTTGATAATTGTCTAGATGGTTGCCGGTGTCAGTGATCGCTTCATGTCTGTTGTTGTACTTCTCACCTGGTAAAGCAAGTTTGTTATGTTTATGCATTTCTTTGAAAGACTGGTTGAGGTCCTCCGACACCTTGATGTCTTGAAACATCCTGGCCAGCTTGTTGACGTAGTCGGCTGGCATCCCTACTTCCTGTTACGACAACATTTTCACAGGTGATTTCACTCTTATATCACGTGTACAATGAAACACACAGTGCCGTTGACCCAGTGCCTACCCTGAGCCACTCCACCATGTTTTCTTCTATCTCACTGTCTGCAGAGATGTCCAGGATGAGCCGACGGGTCAGATGAGCTTTGTGGTAGCGCATGAACACGTCTTTGTTCTGGACGTACTTCAACACCAACAGCTGTAAAAAATAAAATGACACAGAGGATCAGTGGGAAATGCTGTTTTTATTTTGTAACAAATAACATGCAACATCTGCACAATTAATAATAAATTAGCAAAATCTTAAATGATCAGTCTGTCTCTGTTTGTGCTGTAAATCCCAGAGACATCTGCTGATGTTTCTGAATTGACTTTAAATAAAACATCATCAATTGGTGCCACAATTATTTGATGCAGGCTTCTTCTATAAAACATGTTTTTATACTCTCAGAATGTAGCACTTTGTCATCAATGCGACATAAATAAACTTTTATCATCATTATACAGAATTTGTAATTTCTATCAAAAAGAGCTGACTGGTGGCCAAGAGCATGACATTTCCTCCTTTCTCGAAACTTTGTCCAGACAGTAATGTCATTTTTCTGACAAGGACATCGTGTCTTTTTTGGGCCACTGTTGTCAAGCTCCACTGTGATTAGCAAAGCTGCATTAAAGTGATGTAATATCCTCACATACAGACACCAACATAGGGTCAAAACTTTTGTAGATGTGTGTTTGTTTTAGAAAACACCAAAAATGTTGTTTTATGAGTTTGCCACCTGCCAGGTCATTTGACCAGGTCCAGTGACAACAACCCCGGGACATACCACTTCTTTGAGCTTGGCTTCGATCTCCTCAGAAGTGAGCTTCTTGCTCAGCGGCGTCTTCCTCAGGAGCATGTCACAGTAGTTGGCCAGCAGCTCTGGACATTTGGACTCTGGTTGAGTTTTCAAACCTACCCTGTAAACACAGACATCAGTTGAACAAGATTTCCTTCATCACTTAAAATCAGGGGCTGAATCTGGCTCAGAGAGCATCTCTCACCCTTTCTGTTTCATGGGAAGCTCTAATTTAAATATGGTGGCATCATTCACAACTGCCTTATATGCCTGGAAAGAGAAGAAGTGTGAGAAATAGTTAAAATCATATTGTGGCAGGTCTACCTCATAGTCGTATACATCCTTCTCTTAATGCACAAGCTGCTACAAGTGGAGCTCACTTTGTCTCGAGCCGTCAGGAAGCGTGGGTCGTCCTGAAAAGCCTCTTTCACCAGGCGACTGAAGCGGTTAAACAAGGTGAGAAGCTGCTCCACATATTTCTCAGAGTCCTGCAACAAAGAGATGTGTGAGTGTAAAAGTTCAACCACGTCACAACGTTGAGCTTTCCCTGCTATGTTAAAGACACATCTTCACATCTGAAACACGAGTTTACTCAGTTTCCCGCGTCAGAACCAGGAAATGAGGCAGCAAAACCCCATGCTCGTCAGTAGGTCTTAGTCTTTCTGACACTCACTGAGGTGATCGTCTCTGCTGAGGCCACCATGTCGGCCAGGCCAGCGCTCATGATGTGCTCCTCCAGGTCCTTCAGCATGGGCTCGATGCCACTGGGAACTTTGTCCATCAGAGAGAACATCAGGTGCAACTCTGAAGAGGAAACAGCAACAGTCACCTGCACTGAAACTGAACATACAAAAACCTGGTGATGAAAACTGAATGATACCGTTCAGTAACGTAACATCAGTTATCAGTCTGCAGCAGCGTTTCAATACAAACACTTTTACTTGGCAGCTGAAATTAAAATGTAGCAGTGGATTTCTACTTTAAATCCTTTTCTGTGGACACTTTGACCACTTGTTCAACCAGACCTGGACAAGCACACGTACAAAAAAAGGAGATGAAAATATTAACATGGTCAATCTTCAATCTTGAGTCTGATGGTGGAGGTTTCTTCCTGTTAAAGGAAGTTTTTCCTCCACTGTCACCAGGTGCTGCTCACTGTGCAAATGTTGTGTTTTTCTAATATTGTAAAGAGCTTTGAGATAAAGGTTTTTATGATTTTGTTTTACACAAATAAACTTGACTTGGCCTTTAAAGTAATCTAGCACTGGATTTTTAACCTTTGAATCATGAAAACTGGAACAAAAGTTGAATCCAGGAAAGTTTCCTTTCCATTGAAATATAAAATCAAAATCAACCTGGAAATTTTCTCCAAACTCACAGTCCCACCAAGTTGTACTGTACCTCTGTCTGAAGTCTGATCACAACTTTCCTAATTTAAATTTGTTTAAATGTGTTTTATGTGAGCTCTTGTGCCACTGATTGTGGTCAGACAACATCTGGAAACTTGCTTTGAATAATTAAAGAACTTTGTGAAACAGCCTTGTTGAAACAAACTTCCTGAATGAATCATCTAATAATGTTCAGGTGAAGTCCAGACATCAGGACACAAAGCAAAGCATTTAAAATTCAATTCAGATCATTATCAACACAACTACACACTCTCCATAACAAACTCAGATGCATCAGTGAAGACGTGTGGGAGAATTTCTGGTTTAAATTGTTTAATAACCTGTGATCTCTGTCAAACTGCTGCTGGTTTTCTTATAAATGTTCATGTTTCATACGATAATTCACCATGAAACAAGTCACACTGACTCTAAATGTAAGTCTGTGTGTTTAGTGGCTGAGTTATGACTCTGTAGAGGATAATACTCTGCCGAGTTTTAGTCTAAAATGCTGCAGTGTGATGTTGTTTCACTAAGCTGCTGCTCATCTTCACCTGTAAAGACTAACTTTTTAAAACACCAGCGGCTCCTTTCACCTCTTGCCTTTCTCCATCTGCTCATTGTTAAAGCTTCTGACTTTGTTACACCATCTGTCCTCTGTGTTTTGTCACACAGTTTTTTTGACTGGTGGAAACACGTGTACGTTTCCTGGTGCAAAGCTGAACGTCTGGAGGAAGCAACGCTGCCGTACTCACTTTCTGTCTCGTTGCGTTTGATCATGCCTGGACACTCGGCTAAGATGGTTTCCTTGAATGCTGTTACCAGGGCGTTGACGCAGCACTCCATTAACTGTGCAGACAAACAATAAAATAGAAAAGCAATGACAGAAGCTGCATGCGGCATAAAGTCAAACGGTGTTAAAGAAATAGTACTGAAATTCACAGTGAGACGAGAAACCGACCACATCTTGAAAAGAACAAATATTTTATGTTCACTGTATAAAAAAAATGATCTAAAAACAATGGAAAGGAGAACACATCAACAGACGAAACGTAGCTGAACACTGAAGTGTGACACTCACAGTTTGCACAGAGTTACAGTCGCGTCTCGTCTCCAGGTATCGCAGCGCACGTTTCTCCTCCTCCCGAAGCTTCAAATCAGCCTGAGGAAACACAGTTATCCGTTACACAACTACTGCACTTACTACACATATACTACACCTATCGGCTACATCTATCTACTATATCTACTATACATATCTCCTACAGGCACTTAACACTCTTCTGTTGAGTGCCGGTAAGATGCCTAGAAACTAGAAAAGTGGAAATAAAAAGCAGCTAATATGACTCCCACTTTGTTCTACCTAACCCTGATTGTTCTGACTGATGAGTATGTAAGTATGTGTGGGGAAAACAGCGGTGCCTTGACTTACAAGTTTAATGTGTAATTCAAATTACTTATGTCAAATCAGTTTCAGACCCTTTTTTGTTTTGCTTTTTTGTTTCATGTTTTTAAATAAGAAAAATTTACTTATAAATAACAAATATTATATAAAAACACAACACAATAATACTACGTGCACACACTGGTCGTGTAACAATATAATATAATATAATATAATATAATATAATATAATATAATATAATATAATATAATATAATATAATATAATATAATATAATATAATATAATATAATATAATAACTAAATAATTACGCTGGTGGGATAAGTAAAGTCAATCTTAACTGACTCATACTTACATATTTCATGTAGTTCTGGACGCCGTTTTGCTGCAGGTAGGTGGGGGCCTGCGTCCTGTAAAACCGCTCAGTTGAATCCATGTACGCCTTCTCAAAGTTGTCTCTGTAGATCTGCAGCTTGTCATCAGGGTTGGAGCACAGGTTCACTGCTCAGAGGAAAAACACACGTTCACAGAGAGAAAACGTACCACGACTACACAGAGACAAGACTGTTAACGACACCTCAGCAAACCAGAGAACTACAACTTCACAACCAAATATCTGAGGGAGGACTGAGGTTTTAACCACTAGCGGCGCTATGGAGCAAAAAATAATCGATTGCAGCCGGAGACCGGCCACTTCCACATTCTTCCTGATTTGTCAAAGGAGTCTGGAAGAGATGGATGTTATTATTCTGTTTAACATAACAGTCCTGGTCTGTAGTTCTCATGCTAAACATGGGAACCTGTCATGTACATAGACAACCCTCTGTGGCTGGAGATACTGAGACGGTGACTAAAAGTTTCTAACCGTAGGACTCTCGCACTCCGATGACAAGCTGGGAGTCGAAGGCCTCTCCTAGTCTCTCAGCATGGACCAGCTTCATGGCGCTGTCCTGAAGCCTGTTTTTAATGTTGGAGAAGATGGACTCGTTCCACGTGTCCAACATCAGCTGCACAGACAAGAGAACGGCATATTACCCATAATTACTGGAGTAAGTCTGTTGACGTTTGCTCCTCCTCACCTTGCGGACAATGCTGTCCTCCACGTTGGACTTCTTGTTGCTTCCTTGTTTGCCCATCAGTGTGATCTCCAGCTGGCAGAACGGTTTGGGCAGGATGTCACACTGAGTGAAGAACTTCCTCCACTCCACGATGTAGGCCTTCAGCAACGCTGTGTCGTCCTGGTGACTCAACACTCGCTTCGACACAAACACAGGACAGGTTCACATTAGGGTTGACGGACTGAAAGCAGCAGTTTGTATCATGATCTCAGGTACTGGGACAAAATCCCCCTTACTGCTTGTGCTTGTTTGATGAAATCTAAGATGTCCTCTTTGAGGGCCTGGTGGATCTTAGCTGGACCTTTGTCATCCCACAGGCAAACAGCATGGACGTCTCTGTGGAAATAACAGAAGTGACACTTCTCACCTACCTCTGGTCCTCTGAGTATCAGTGCTACAGCTGAAAGCAGATATATTAAACTCACGAGAACAAGTCGAACCACTGTTGTTTGGTGACGGACTCCTGCCGCAGGAGCTTCAGTACTATGGGACGCATCAGGTCCCATTTATCCTCAAACTGAAGGGAGCCTTTGTTCTGGAAAACAAACAGGAAGTGAGCAGGATTTATACCGTTATATTGTCTGACAATTGTTGATTGTTAAACATTTGTACAGTTCAGTGTGAAGTTAACACACGTCTTGTTTCGCCCAACCTCATTTAAGTTTTTTTTTTTTTTTAACTCTTCAATTTTCCTGAGCATCAATAAGTTCGTCTATCTATCTATCTATCTATCTATCTATCTATCTATCTATCTATCTATCTATCTATCTATCTATCTATCTATCTATCTATCCATCCATCCATCCATCCATCCATCCATCCATCCATGACTACCTACCTACCTACCTATCTATATTTTCTATCTATCTAGATCGATCTAAAACATAAGACAAAGCAGCCAGTTGTCCAATCTGACAAACTGGAATTGTTTTCAACAAAAAACAATTAATCATCTGTCAACTAATCACTTGACCAGATAACTGCTCTTTCCGCACATTAGGTTCAAGTTTCTACAAGACTAAAGCAGACCTAAGACAGTGTGTTGACAAATGTGTAGAAACCTGAGATGTACATGTTTTCACAGGGACGAGGACAAAATAAATAATAAGTCTCCACCGATCAGAAACAGGAAGTCCTGAAGCTGCTCTGTGGTCTTCTACCCAACACTTTACTGGGATCTCAAACGCTCAACAACTACATGGTTTAATGGATGAAACCAGACTCCATCAGGACTCCTCAGTTTCCTTTAGAAACATATTTAAAACACGTTTAATATTAAAACATATGAGACTGTTAAGGTGTTGAAGCATTAGGTTGTTAGTGGTGTTAGAGTATGGGGGTATTAGGGTATTAGACTGGGTGTTACACTGTTAAGGTATTAGGTCATCAGGGTATTAGAGTATTGGGGTATCAGAGGTCCACCCTCCCTCATCAGCTGCTGCAGACTGACAGATGACACACACACACACACACACACACACACACACACACACACACACACACACACACACACACACACACACACACACTCACTTTCTGTCTGACACACACAGACAGACAGACGCGCGCGCGCGCACACACACACACACACACACACACACACACACACACACACACACACACACACACACACACACACACACACACACACACACACACACACACACACACACACAGGCTGTAACGTGTTTTTCCCGGTAGATTCATGACGTCAGACCGAGGTAAACACCGACACACCGTCCATCACCTCTACTTCTCTGTAGCTGTGGAGCTAAATTCACCGGACACTCTGAGCTAACGTTAGCCGGCTGAACTTACCTGCTCCCCGCTGCGGACAACGCGGGCACCGCGGACCGACACGGGCCGCGCCGACGCCCGCTGAGGTCCGAGCTAAACGGCCACAGGACGGATCACAGCTGACAAACCGCCCGGCCGTAGATAAAAACACATTTCTGAATTCAACTGGCTCTTACCTTTAGCAAATTAGGCGTCGCCATGTTCCCTCAACTTATCCTCTCGAGAAATCTCGCGAGAAGTGGAGGACGAGGCCGATGACTGTAGAATAAGATAAAAACATAAAGATAAATAACGAATTTCGCAACAAACTGATCCTCTGGTTCTGTCTCCAACTCTATTCATTGCCACCTGGGACTAATAATAATTAATGACATCTTATAAAGCATTCATCAACTACAGAGAAAGTATTTCACATCTATGAATTACAACTACAACCATTTATCAGTTTTAATACAGTTTCATTTCCTCTATTTGTTCGTGCAGCTGTTAAAGTGTCACATCAAAGCTTGTTATTTACCTGCTGCTCCTTCATGATGTGACTGAACGTAACACAGACGTGTTTAAAGTCTCTGACCTTTGGTCCAGTTTCAGCTTTTTCTGAAAAATTCACTGAGAATAAAAACGAAGCACGAATGAAATAAAACACGAAGATTTAACCTTCACATGAGGAAAGGACATGAAATGTGTTGAATGAAAAACTACTGGAACAGACAGTGTGTGTGTGTGTGTGTGTGTGTGAAGCTGTGAGTTAAACACTGATGGTCAATAATCAATAAGATAATTAGTCATAAAAGTCCGTTCTGTGGTTAAAACGTTGTATTTTAGGTTTTAGACTGAAGCTAATGTTGATTTTCATCATCAGATAATCTGTTCATTGTTTCTTGATCAAACATTTTACAACCAAATATTTTCACCGTCATAGATAGTTTCTAATCAATAAAGTTAAATAAAAGTAGTTTCATCTAAACTTGAACATTTAATACATGGCATCATATTTTAAATTCAGTCATATTGAATCTAACTCTTCTCTTAAAATCTCAAAAACATATAACAAAGTTATAGTTTTTATCTGTGTAAATTATTTATAGTTTTGTGTCTATTTAATCTTTTAATATTATTTATTAACTGATTTAATTCTCTTCAGGACCAGGCCAAGTTTGACTGCACGGTGCTGACGTCACCGACCTTTCCTCCAACCAGAGACGAGAGGGCGGGGCCAGGCAGCATGAGTTAGGTTGATTCAGGAGAAGCGGCGTCTCGTGGATGTAACATTGTAACATTTGGACAAACCTGAAAAGAAGCCGTGTCATGACGGAACAATGCCACGTATGTTCACTGTTTTTATTCTTTCTCATGTCGTTTTTGTCGTCGTAGTAATAGTTCAGTAGCTCGTGGACTTCACCAAACTCCCTTTAAAAATGACGTTTTAACATTTGTGTGATTAGAACAGGTCATTGATACATTTATAACATAGTTTAAATCATCTTACAGGTGAGTTAAAGTCATAAGTTTAATTCGGGGAACGTCTGATGTGCTTATGTTTGTTTAAAATGTTTAAACATTTAATAAAAGTCGTCACATGTTCAAGCTCTGTTCGTCTGTAAACTAAAAACAAATCTGATGTTTTATATTACAAAACTGACACAACTGGTTTAATATCGTGATGTGTTTCAGACTAAAGGTTGTAGCTTTTATTGTTCAGTAAAAACGATCAAAGTGGAGATTAATGAAGCACGTGACTGTGGCGGTTTAGTCTTTTCTGCCTCAGTGGTGATGAAGGACACTCAGGGTTTCTCCGTTTCAGGTTTAGGTCTCTGAGACATGGACGGAGCTGAGGACGAAGGACGATGTGGGAGATGCAGAGTGACCGGTGGACTGTACAACTACAACGTCAAGGACGTCTTCACCTGGTGAGCTTCCAGTCGTCAGATAACAATTCATTTAACTGCTTCAGTGTCAGGATCCTGGTAAAACAGACCACTGGTTCAGTTACTATTAAAAATCTGTGTCTGTTCATACTATATTCACCACAGCACATTTACCACCTGGATAATATCAGTAAAGGTTCGTTTCAGACCTGTGAACTCCACAGTTTCTACACGTGACATCATGTTTCATTTTTCTGCTCTAATCCGATGAATGATCCAAGGACAAACGGACATAAATCTTCACACTGCAAAGACCCAAATAAAAACTTTTATTCTGTTGTTAACCAGAGCAGCACATGGCTCTGCAGCCACGTCGGCGTCGGTTTCATTCATCCGATCTGTTCTTCGTCTCCTTCAGGCGTCTCCTGAAGACCGTGGTCATGGGACAGGTCCTGTCGCTGCTGATCTGTGGGACGGCAGTGAGCTGCCAGTATCTGGTCATTGCTGGCGTGGAGACGCCGATGCTGCAGAGTTTCCTCAACTATGCCCTGCTGCTGCTCGTCTACACCACCATCCTCGTCACACGCAAAGGTCACCGCCAATATTAAAGCATCTCATATGTCAGAGCAGGTTTTTAATCGGATCATAAAAGTCATTAAAACATTTATTTCAGGGTACTTTATATTATAGAATAGAGAAACCAATGTTTATGTTTCCACAGGTGAAAGAAACATCATCCAGATTTTAAAAACCAAGTGGTGGACGTATCTGGTCATGGGTTTGGCAGATGTGGAGGCAAACTATGCCGTGGTGAAAGCTTATCAGTTCACCACCCTGACAAGCATCCAGGTCAATAAAACCATTATTTCATGACTGTTTATAAAACCACACGTTCAGTAAGAAACAACAAACACTGTGTTCAGTAGAATAGATTAAAACATGGGAAATTTAATATATAATATATTTAATATTTATATAATATAATATATTATATATATGTATGTATGTTTGTGTGTATACACAAACATCACTGATCCTGTTATCGTTTCAGCTGCTCGACTGTTTCGTGATCCCGGTGCTGATGCTCCTTTCTTGGTTCTTCTTGAAGACTCGATACAAGTTGGTTCACTTTGTCGCAGTGATAGTGTGTTTGTTGGGGGTGGGGGCCATGGTCGGGGCCGACATCGTGGCAGGAAGAGACCAGGGGTCCAGTAAGAGCAAATATTTTAACTTTTATATCTTAACCTGCTTAGAAGTGATCAAACCTCAGGTGACTTGTGTCATATCTGAACTATAAAAAGATGAAAAACTATAAATGTGGATCCAGTTGTGAACAGGAAGAGCTGTCTACCTTTGAGGTCATGTAGGTTGTTCTGGAGCTCAGTTTAATCATCACTGCTTCTCTGTTTACTATATACATTTGGTCTCCACCTCCACATATATAATCCACATATACATATAATCCTCTTTAACCTCTGACTCCACAGCCAGTGATGTTGTTCTGGGTGACGGTCTGGTTTTACTCAGCGCCGCCCTCTACGCCGTTTCCAATGTGTGTCAGGAGTACACAGTGAAGAACCTGAGCCGTGTCGAGTTCCTGGGTATGATGGGTTTGTTTGGGACAATCATCAGTGGCATTCAACTGTAAGTCAAGTTAATTTAATAATGATCTAACTCAGTAACTAATAACAAATTACCTGTTTAAAGTAATGTGCCCAACACACCTGTTACAGTATGAAAAGCTTTTTAAAGATGTTAGTTAGGGTTAGGGTTAGCTAACATCTTTAAACGTATAATGTCACATTGTAGAAAATCAGTTGTCGGTATAATCCATAAAGTTTTACAGATAAAAACAGGACTTTTCTTACTTTTTCTGTCATTGGATCATGACAGTTTGTCTGTTTCAGCTTTTAGCTCATTGTGTTCACCAAAATGAACTGAAGTGGATGTCACATCATTTGCGCCGAGTCTTTAAAGAATAACCAAAGTGTTTGTTTCTGCGTCCTAACTTTGTGTCCTGGCTTCACAGAGCTGCAGTGGAAACTCGTGCAGTAGCAGCCATAAAATGGAACTGTTATATTTGTAAGTTCACTTCTTGTACAGTCGTTCTGCTTCTCAGACCTCAGTGATTGAACTGAAGTGAGTTTGTTGTGTCGTGCAGCCATGCTGTTTGCAGTCTACGCCTTGTGTATGTACGCGCTGTACAGCTTCATGCCTGTGGTAGTGAAGATCACCAGCGCCACCGCGGTTAACCTGTCGCTGCTCACCGCCGACCTCTTCAGCCTTTTCTGTGGCCTCTTCCTCTTCCACTACACGGTGAGTGTACGGTGGCGTCAGAGGTGATTCATCTGTGAGTTGTCTCAGGAAAAAGTTTGTAAAATGTCGGTGTCGAGCAGATGTGTTTTGTGTTGGCACCTTGCTTGATGCTCACATTCATTTCCAACTTCATTGATGAAGGATGAAGAAGCAAATATTTTCTTTATTGTTAAAATCACCATCACCACTCACTTTATGTTGATCTGTCTTTGTTTCCACCAGCAGAACTTGTTTTTGTGGTTTCAGCAGAAGTTTAATTCTTGTATTGAGTGAATCAGTAGCAGTAGTGGGAAAAAAACAGATGATTTTTAGATGTTTATAAACAGTCCAGTCGCTGGGACAGAATATCTCCAAAAGAATTAAAACCAATCAATGTCCAGTTTTAAAACCCACAACCTGAGAATGTGTTATCTTTAAATGTTGGTAAAGTCTCAGTTTGGTGTCTTATCCTCAGTTTTCAGTCCTGTACATCGTTGCATTTGTCATCATCACTGTGGGTTTTATCATGTTCAACGCCGTCGCCACATACACGGCTTTACCGGAGGACAACTCCACCGAGACGTTTGGGAATCAGCCGGCCGAGAATTTGTCAGACCGATTGCTCGACGCCAATGGAGACGCTCAGAGAACGGAGACGCTCAGCGCCGTCGCTGCTTTGTGATGTGAAAGTGAGACTGACAACCTTTTCTGTTGTAAGATGAAGAAAACATTCAACACTGGGTGAACAGATTATTTCTTACATTTTTACAAAGTACACATTTTGTTGTTCTACGCTGGTGTTTGGTATTTTATATTTTTAAGATCTCTTTTCATTTCTGACATTTTTGTCATTTTAAATATATGATTTGTTGTTATCAGTGATAAACGATCATGTGTTACTGCACTTGTATTGTGTTAAACACTCCACCAGTTATTTATTTCCCCAGAAGTGATCTGTTACTTTTTGTCTTTTACATTAATATATTTGAAATTTTACTAAAACGTCAGCTGTGCTGTTACAATCTGCTGTTGACATCATTGTTGCTACAGGATTGTTTTACTTGAGTTTCTTCTGATGCCGTAACAGTTTTCAGTCATGTAATTTGTTAAGTTACCAAATACACTGGAAGTCTTGTGGCTTTCTTCACCTTGTGTTGCCAAAACTGAAGCATTTGACCATGCAGCAGATGTTTTTACTTTTTCTAATGATTAAATGCATTTTTATTTTCTCATCGGTGTAATTCATTTCTTAGTTAATGTGCTTATGTTAAGTTATTCAGCTGGAAAAACAAGTTTATTTCACGTTACAGAAACTGCTGATACTTCAACAATCTGATAAAATCAAAAACAACCATCAGAGTTCATTTTATTCAGTTCACTGATGACAAAACATTAGGTTCTTACTTGCTCATCTACCAGTTTTCAACCACAGGTTCATTAACCAGCACTTTCACTCTTATGAAGGATATATTTTACTTCCCATTCTCCGAAGGAGGTTAATTCTCGTCTTGTCACAATCTCATTAATTTTAGTTTATTAATATTTAGTGACATGGATGGAAATATTCTGTTTGTGGTTGATGCAGCTGGTGTCATAGGAAACTGGAGGATTTTAGTTTTCTCCCATGAGCCAACACATGTGGACTGACATGGATCTGGGTAGTTGACAGTCGTGTCAACACCTCGGATTCTTTGTCACGTTTATCCAGATCTTTCTCAACAGTTACCAGCAGAGCACAGCCTCATATGTTCCTCCACATCTGGCGAAGAAGCAACTAAACTGTTCTTGAAACCAGTTTGAGACAATATCTGTGTGGTGCTGGAAGTGAACACGTCTGTTGGATGTGGAAAAATCACATTTTAATGGTTTTATTTCGTCCCACTGATGCAGGTTTGCTCTAAAAGCGTTTCGGGAAACTCTTCTGTAGTGCCCAGTCACAGTCGGTTTCCACAGCTTGATACACTGTCCCCGTGTGGCAGCTTTGAAAAGAAACGGTGTTTTGTCCAACAGTTGCTATGTTTTCAATGTGGCGTTGTGTTGACATCGACCCTGGTTTGTCATGTTGAAGAATAACGACGTGCAGCTGCGTCAGTAAACATCTGCATCGTGTGTTTGTGTGAAAAAGTGTCTCTTTAAGTCACATCCGTGAGGCAGCTGGAGGAGTTGACCTGGTGCTGCAGCTTTTAGACGAGACCAGCCTCAATCAGTGACCGTCATCATGGAGAAGCAGACGACCGGAGCCGAGTGAAGAGACGGAGCCGCCGCTTCACGTCGTCCGTTTCCCTTTTTAATCCCTTGAAACCGGTGAGAGAAAACAACGTGAGTCACAAAAGAGATTTTAGTGCATTTTCACAATTTTCTATCCGACGTTTTCCTTCTGGCGCTGCGGATTAATGCACCGCGTTGTGCTGCGGTTTGCTGGTGACGATGAGCAGTAACCGCGGGTTTGTGGGTTTTTTTCCGATGAAGAGAGGAATAAACGTTTTCATCTATAGAAAATATGTTTCTGCGAGTGTTTCGGTTTCTATTTGTCGACTATAACCTGATTGAACGGCTAAAAACTGCGAAGGGAACGAGGTGTTTATCCAGGAAAAAACCACCGCAGATTAAATACGCGTTAATTCTTCAGCACCACGGACAGCGCCGCGGCCTCGGCCACAAACCTGAGCAGTAATATCCGTTAGCCCCCTGGTAACAGCCCCTGGTAACAGCCCCTGGTAACAGCCCCTGGTAACAGCCCCCTGGTAACAGCCCCCTGGTAACAGCCCGGTAATACCCCGGTAACAGCCCCCTGGTAACAGTCCAGTAACGGCCCGGTAATACCCCGGTAACACCCCGGTAATACCCCGGTAACAGCCCCGTAACCTGTCCTGTTCTATGTCTCCAGGTACCAATCAGCACCGCGGACACCGGAACTCACAGCGGCCAAGATGAAGCATTTCCTCAGGTAACGAGGCTCCAGTGTTGCAGCCAGATTCTCTTTAAACGCTAAATGTGAAGGAATCCATGTTGTCCATGTTGTTCATTCACTGTGATAGTGAGTTAACGTGTGAAAAGATGTGGTGAACGTCTGAATTCCCACTGCTCCCATATAACCTTTTCACCATCCATTGAATTGTTATGATAGTCACCAGTAGGAGTTATTATGTGACCAATGAGAGGCTGTTGAGGTGTGAATTGGTTTTGTGACAGAAGAGTCTCTTCATTATGTAGCACATGTAAACCAGAGCTCTCTGGTGCTTCTATTAATAGATCCTTTCTGTTCAGCAGCAGTATTTCTAAATTACTGGCTGATAAAGGATAAAAATTACAGTATTTTATTCTGAAGGAAACTGCGTTGTTAATATTCCATCTTGTTGGATATAGCTGATATACTAGTGAGGTTTTTCTCTTCGTTTTCATCCATATCTGCTCATGAGTTTGGATAAACCATAGTACTGTGAAATCCGTGGGTGGAAGACATGACACTTCTCAGCAACATGGAGACTAAGACATGAAAAGAATCAAGACTTGATAAATAAATCATATAAAATATGAATGTTATAGTGGAAGATGAAAGAGATGCAAAACAGATATTAACAACAACAACAACAACAGTAATAATAATAAACAGATAACCTGCCAGGTGAGTGCAGTGTTATAAGATCAGAAATACATCAGAGCATAGCCACAGACCAGTGACTTAAAGTGACTAAATCAGCAGCAGAGATCGACACTGAGGGTCAGGGAATAAAAACTTCAAGAAAGTTGCAAGAATAAGAGATAAGAGATTATACATTCAGAATTTAATTTAATAAAGGCAGAAGCAACTGAAACGTTTTGAACCTTTTGTTGAAGATCTCACATCTTCATTGAACTTGTTCCACATATGTGATGCAGAAACTGGATTTTTTTTTTTTTTTCAGACCTGATGTGAGAGATGCAGACGGTATTTTAAAATCAAGCCTATTTGTCTGACGTAGTTCACTCTAAACCAAGTGGATGGTTGTAATTTCTGTCATTTCATGTTGTTGAGTGGTGTGTTTCCAGAGTTGATCCTCTGTGGTCGACATCAGAAAGTTTCACAGGTGTGTTAACGTCATCGTTGTTGAGTTCAGGTCATTAGTGTCACTAACAGTCACAGAGAAGCTCCTGTTTCTTCTGACAATAGTCATTAAATTCTTCTGAGGTTCAGTGTTCACACTTGTTGTTCCACCTGAGACAGACGACTCGTTCAGTCTATGAAGAGACGAAAGAACAGAGTTGTATGAAGAGGACAGATGGACTCTCAGTCCTTCTCCTTTGTTCACTGATGGTTTCTATGTTCCCATGGAGATGCTTCTTTTACTCTTCAGAGGCTTGACTGTGTCCTTCAAATGTAGATGGACAGTTGCCTCCTCTCGGACTCGGGTGTGTCTGTTATCAGTTCTGTGTTGTACAGTCTGATGATCTAACTTGTGGTTCAGGTTTTGGTCTGTGTTTATTGGTTTCCTGTAGTTTCTAATGTGATGTCTTCTTTGATGTGGAAGGAACAGTCTAGAAAGGACAAACTGTCGTCTCTGACGTCTTCTGTGGTGGACTAGATGTTTCTGTTCACAGATGTGTTCTCTGAAGGTTTGCGCTTCCTGATTTTGATTTTGACCCAGGTGTGATCCACATACCTGAACCAGACTTTGGGTGTTTGTTCTCTGAAGGAGTCCAGGGCCTGGAGTTATACTGCTCCATGTAGAGGTTGGCCACGATAAGAGAGACTGGAGAATCCAAGACACAACCACGTTCCTGTCTGTAGAAACGGCTCCCGTACTGGAGATAGTTGGTGGTCATTTAGAGGTCCAGGACCCCACAGAGTTGATCTGGGTTAGAGTTGGTTTTGGTCCAGGGTGTCGTCCTGTAGCAGTCATCATCATGGACAGCTACAGATGACAAAAGCTTCAACTACTTCGAACTCGAATATGATGAATGAAAATCTCCACAGCCAAGTTTATTGATGCTTACTCATGCTTCAGTTTCTACTTTTTTTTTTATTTTACTGTACATTCACCACTGACAGGGGATAATAAAACCTTGAATAAACAAGTTTTTCCTCCAAGTTATTAATTCATAATTTCCCAGGTTTCTCTGCCTCCTGCTGCTCTGGTGTAAAAAGATACTTCATTTGTGTTTAATGAACAGCAGCAGCTGCCAAATAGTTTTTGCTGATGACAGTAATTATTCTAATGTGCTACAATGAAAACAATGATAGTTTCCTGATGTAACAATGACTCATGTAGCATCAAATGACACCACTGTTTTCCACTTACATTAAAAAACGCAGTGTATTTTTTTAAGCTTATCTTGAGTATCTAAAGGAGGAGTACAAGTATAAAGTGGCATAAAATGGAAACATTCAAGTGAAATACAAACACTTGAATAAATGTTTGTGGTTCACGTTCATCACTGATGACAAATCCTGACTCTTTGTCTTTATGAGACTCATATAAACCTGATGTATCAGGATGGAGATTTTCTGGAAGATATTTGTCTTCCCCATGACTTGCAAACTGACCTGAATATGTGAGAACGCCAAGCCTTAAAAATGAATCAGCAGTTCAATGCACATGGTCTTTGTGTTAAAACTGTAAGTGTTTGAATGCTCCTTCAATCCGTGGTCATTTTCTTGAAGGTTAAGAGAATGACAAAGCTGTTTAACATGAGAGTCAAGGAATTAATCTTCCAGGACCAGACCGATCACTCACTATCTTTTTTTGTTGACAAGGATGTTGATCACAACAGAGATTGCTAGAGAACTTGTTAGACCTGCTAATTAAATGATCAATGACATGTCCCACGTCTTTATTAAAGCAGGTGATAGGAAACAAGTTTAAATTACAGCAACACTGTGATATGTTCATGACTTTTCTTGCCTCAGTGCAGAGCTTCACAGTTTTTAATGGGTCAATCTGCATTTCCCAAGACACACACGTCCATTTTCATTCTCAGTGTCACCTGCAAAAATAGTACAGTGATCAGCTGCACATCTCCCCCTGGTAGACAAGAAGTGAAATGACATTTCAGACTTTCATGTCTGTATATCTTCCTCCTACAGAGTGGAGTTCTGTTACTTTACAAAAGTAGACCTAATTTGAATCTAAAACTTCTAATATATTAAATAGAAACTGAATCAGACTTAATCATGTGAATGGTGTTAAAATTACAGTAAAATATAAAATATATTTCAACCTAAAACTTCATATTCAATAAGTCTTTTTTGTCAGACCATTATGAGCTTTGGTTTTGAAATTATGAACCATTAGAATTTATTTTTATTAACAATTGACTGACATTGTTAATTAATTAAACTCTTGTCTTCATGGTGAATATTATCACTTTTCTCACTATACAAATAGAAACAATCAAAACAAAAAAGCTTTATTATAATGAATTATTAAGTTAACCCAGTAGGTTTTAAATCACTGGAAATTTGAAGAGGTTTATATTAAAAAAAACTCACAATGTAGAACTGTAAAACTGTAACATCTTTAAGATAAATACACAAAACCTTAATCGCTCCAATCTCTTCCTCAGAGCTGTGACCCAGTTCTTCGTGTTCCTCTACTGCAAATTATTGTGGCGAGGCCTCAAGTTTGTCGTCAGGAAGTTTACAGGACGCTGTGAGCTGCAGCGAATCTGCTACAATAACAAGCATGGAGCCCGCAGGACCCTCAAGATAGGTAGGTCCAGATTGTGCCAGACATTGTCTTCAGTCCATTCATGTAGAAACCAACAGCTTTACACTGACGCATGGCTTAAGTGTTTTATAGATCAGCTGTTATCAGCTTTTGTGGGAGCCACAGAAATGAAAATCAAGTTTATTCTGTAAAAACTTTGGTGTCTTTTCCTGGGTCATATCTCATTCATCCATAATCAATTGTGTAAACAAGCGTATCAGTTTTTTATTTTCTAAATAGAAATAGATTTTGTGCTACCATTTGCTGTTGTCTCACACTTTGCAACATTTCCTTCCAGAGTCATCTCTGAGGTACTCCAAGAATGAGGTAAAAGTCTCTAACTCAATGTCTAACATGTTGCTGGTGGGTTGTTTGATTTATTTCTATCAGTAAACATTGTCTGTGGCCTCGTCCTCTCCAGCTGCTGCAGTCCGCCCTCAGTGTCCATCCTGATAAAGTGGAGACAACCATTGACGACATCATGGCCTTGAAGAAGATTAACCCTGACACCAACCCACAGTGAGACACCACATTTACACATTTGTGTTACAGTATCACTCATGTCAAGGTGATGTGTGAGTTAGAGCTTATGCAACAGTGACAATAACTAACACGTTCTGCTTCTTCAGCAGTGACTGCTGAGCAGAAAAACCTGCTCAAGCTGAAGCAGCTCAGAGCAAATAAATGGATTTCCCTTTTACAATGAGCACGTCTTGTCCCTGTGTGTCCCCAGACTGGGCATCTCTCTGCAGGCCAGCTTGCTGCAGATCGTGGGTTACAGAGGCCTGGTGGTGGAGGTGGAGAAGCTGCGTAGGGAACCTTATGACTGTGAAAACCCTGAGCATGAAGACATGCTGATGAAGGTACACAGCAGCTCTGAAGAGCAAAAAACATCAGTAACTGCAGAAGACTTTTTTACACAATAAGACACTATGCTATGCATTTATTATCACAATGATGTTTATATCAAAGTGTATGTAAAGGGTGGTAAAAATGAGTATTCAAAAATAAAGGGTAAAAAGTATCTGCAGTCTTTAAAGGAGACAGAACGGTTGAACGTCTGATCCTCGTCCTGTGATGTGACATAGACACAATAAACGTTGGTTGGATGTGTGACGACTCAGAAGCTTCATAAAAACCTCAGAAAGATATTTTAGGGTTTAAACTCGTGGTTTTCACCTATTCGTCGTCTTTTCAGTCTTAAACAACCTCATCATAAAACACAAGCTCTTGACTCTGATTGGCTCCTTCACTGTCACATGACTGTAGCTTCACCAACAGACGTGTTTTTACAGCTGATCTCCTCTGAAGGGAGGAGGTGGAGTCAGAGTGGGGGGGCAGTGACATACATGTGACGTCACAAACAACCGTTTTTAAATTGACCCATTTTCTAGAAACGTTTCTAAAAGGAGTTTCTATGAAAAGGAGATGTTCAGAGTTTCTAGCACTTTTCACATGTTCCTGAATGTGGACGACGTTGTTCAACAGAAATGAGGTGGAAACGTTTTTTTTCTCTGTCGCCTTTAAAAGTAACTAAAAGTTTAATAATAATAATAGTAGATGTTGCATCCTCCACACTTCTCTATCACTGACTTTGAGGGTTAAAACTCCTGTGATAGCCAATAGTTTGGAGGGAAATTAAATAATCAGTAAGAAGTGAAGTATATCAGTAATGATGAAAGTGCAAAAGAGACGATAACAGTTTAAATAGTTTTATACCACTACTGCATATTCATCAGTGTGAGTCAACATATTCTTTGCTGAATCCTGTTGAGCTGTGGCCTTTGTGTTTTTGCAGCTATGGAGAGAGCTGCGTCCCGACACTCCTCTCACCGGACGTATCTCCAAACAGTGGTGTGAGATTGGTTTCCAGGGAAGTGATCCCAAGACTGATTTCAGAGGCATGGGCCTGCTGGGGCTGCATAACCTGCTGTAAGTGCTCATTCACTGAACTGCTGGAGACTGAAGACAATGTCACACTTTGATGAGACACACAGCTACAAACTCTGGCCTCTTCTCAGTTTCATATATAGTGGAATCATTGTTTCCTGTGAAACGTTTCCATTGCATATCAGACAGTGACTGTTGTGACGAGGTCACTTGTCTTCCTGATGTTTCTGAATCAGTCTTCAGACTGGATGAACCTCCTTTTTCAGATTAATTGTCCTGTAGCTCATTTACTTCCTTTTCCCTCCTGCTCAGCAGACCTGCTGTGTCTTTCACACAAAGGACATTACAACATGGAAACCTTGTAATTTCACTGTTTTACACCATTTTCTAGCCTCTCCTTTGTAGAGGTGATTCAGTTTTGTTTGTCAGATCCTCAGTCAGTTGTTAAGAGAAGCTCATGGTTTGTTACTTCAAGGTTTGATGAGTCAGAGAGTTTATGAGCTCTGTCAATTAGGAATAGTTTGCTGGTAGCATTAACAGTTATTGAATTGCAGTACAATTCCATTAAGACTCAATTAAGACTTAATGAAATTTTTCATATGCCGTATTTGAAGTATAAATCTGTATCTGTTCCCTGTAGTCGTAGTTGATTTGTGTCTAATTTCTTCAATTATAGCATATATATATATATATATATATATATATATATATATATATATATATATATATATATATATATATACATACACAAAGATTTGAAGGATGTCTTGTCCAAACTGCTTCCTGACTCTCTCCACAGCAGTTCTATGGGATTTAGATCTGGACTCATTCTGGTCATTTCAGACTCTCCAGCACTTTGTTTTTAATCATTTATGATGCTTTTTGAAGTTGTTTTGTGTCATTGTGGTGCTAGAAGACCCATGACCTCCTGTGGAGACGCAGCCTTCTGACACCAGGTCCTATGTAGGACCCAGCACGCTTCAGTTTCCATCACATTTAATGATGTCATTCACACAGTGAAGACATCCAGGGCCAGAAGCAGCAAAGCAGCATCACAACATCTGTGAACCTCCACCATGTTTGACTGAAGGGACCGTGTTCTTTTCTATCAGGGCCTCATGTTGTTTCCTGTTTTAGTCTCATGTGTCCACAGTACGTTCTTCCAGAAGGGTTGTGGTTTCATCATATAAATTTTGGTAAAGTCCAGCCTGGCTGTTTTATGCCTTTGTGTCAGCAGTGGTGTCCTCCTGGGTTTCCTACCATAATGTCCCTTTTTATTCAGGTGGTGACAGATAGTTTGAGCTGACGCTGTCGTTCCCTGCGTCTGCAGATCAGCTTCAATCTGTTTTGAGATCTGATTGAGATTCTTTATCCACCATTCAGTCCTTCATTGTAATTTTTCATCAGTTTTGCTCTTGAGACGTCCAGGGAGGTTAGCTACAGCACCATGGGCTGTAAACATCTTGATGACATTAGACCAGAGGACACAGGAACATTAACATCTCTGCAGACTCGTTGCCTTGAGATTGTCTGTGTTTTTACACAATTTTAACTCTCAAACCCACAGACGACTCTTCTCTTGTTTATCTCTCCGTGCTCAGTGTGGTTCACACAACACAAAGGTCAAGTCAACTTTCCTCCATTTTAACTGGTTTAAGTGTGATTACTACAGAACCGGTACGTGTTACTTGACACATGTGAGTTTAAATTTAAATTACAGGAGCATCGTGTGCTTCAAATGTATGAATTATTTCTCACAATGTTGATGAGGTGCCAATAATTTTGTCCAGGGGATTTTTTTGGAATTTTTTTGTCAAATTTTATCAAATTTGACTTTTTTCTCAGTTTTTTTTGTGTTGTTCCAACGTAAACAAAAGAAATAAACATGTGAATACCAGAACATTTGCAATTTCAATAATCTTCTGAAAGAAGTGTTGCACTTTCTGACAGAACTGCAGGGGTGTTGATATTTTTGGCCTTGACTGGTATACGTGGATAGGAGGCCTGTCACCAGAGGTATAAGTGAATTGAATTGATTATTAATATATATATATATATATATATATATATATATATATATATACACACACACACACACACACACGTGTATATCCACAGAAGAAAGTGGGATCCTCTGATGTGTTTCTTGAAGCTTCTCTTCTTCTGCGCAGGTATTTTGCAGAACATGACAAAGCCACTGCTCTGCAGATGCTCAACGACTCCTTGCAACCAAAGCACAAGTATGTCAGCCTGCTTCATCTCAACCTTTATTAAAACTTCAGAGCAGTAAAGCAAACAAACTGTGTGTTGTCCTGTGGTGTATTGACTTCTTTTCTCAGGAGACAGGCGATCAATAGATCTGTCTTTCTGTCTGTCTCTCTCCGTCCATGTACAAATCTTTATTAATTTTACAATATTAATTTTATATATCATTGTTAATTTCACCAGGCAACAGTATAATGAATGCATCTGTGTCATCTTGCACCCTAGTGGACAAAAATCAGCTATTGCACCTTTAAAATTTCTATGAGATAGTTACATCACAATCATCCACAGATCTTCATTAACCACATTGTTCTTGATTTTATTCGTTGTTACAGCTCAGTTTCATTCACTACTTCATGTTATATTGACTGCACAGTCACTCGCTCATTTCACAAATGAAGAGTCTTCTTTTTCTCCTCCATTTCCACTTCCGCCGCCTCTTTGCCCATGTCTTCTCTTCTGTCTGTCACACTGTAGGAGCACACACCGAAAGTCAAGGTACTTTGACCCTCATTCACTCGCTTTTTGCTCCTTTCGCTTTTCATCAATTCATTGTAAGCTGAAGTTTGTCTGTGGGTTTAGATTTTTTAATGAGGAGGCGATGAGGAGCGATTCTGCTCATTGGACGACACACGGCAGCACATAATTCAAGTGTGTGTGTCTTTCACAGTGAGATGAACAAGCCTGAATGGGAACAGAAGAACATTGACAAGGCTATTGGGTAAGTGCATGAGTGTCGGTGTATGTTAAGAGGCAGAGAGTGTGTTATTGCCGCATGTCCTCCATTCTTCATCAGTCTGCACCAGACTGAAGACACACTCAATAACACCAACTCCTGTTTCTGCTTAGCGTTGTAAATGAAAAACTAAGCTCTTTAGTATAAATGACACAGCGTCCTAACTATATGTATCACCTCCCCGCAGTTATTCTTTTGCTATCGTGGGCATCAACATCACAGACCTGGCCCACTCTCTGCTGGTGGGCGGAGCTCTGAAGACTCACCTGTACAATGTGGCGCCAGAGATGCCGAGTCTGCTGCATTTCCAGCAGACCTTCTGTGAGTTGGATGTGTGTATATACACACACATATATATATATATATATATATATATATATATATATATATATATATATATATATATATATATATATATATAAATATAAATACATACATACATAATAATAATAATAATACTGATGATGTCGTCATCAATAGTGGAGAATTTGAATCCAACTGCTCTGGATTCAAAACAACCTGAAAAGGAGAAAGGGGGTGGGGAGACACAACTGTGAGAGAGAACAGATGATGTTAATAACATGTAATATATTGATATAAAGACATGAAGTGTGAGGGAGAGACAGAGACTAGAGGAGTGAGGGACAGAGAGAAGAGGAGCAGTGTATTGTCAGAGTCCCCCAGCAGTCTAATCCTATAGCAGCTTAACTAAAGGATGGTTCAGGTCCATGTCCCACCTGGACCATCCTCAACTATCATCTTTATCATAAAGGAAAGTTTTCAGTCTAACCTTAAATGTAAAAAGGGTGTCTGCCTCCTGGACCCAAACTGGATCTGGTTCCATCAGAGAGGAGCCTGATAACTGAAGAGAGACTCTTAGAGACTCTAGGAACCACAAGTAAACCAGCAGTTTGTGATCAGTGATCATCAGCTGTTGGCAGATCCAGATGTCACAGGGGTCTCAGGATCAGCTGCTGACTTCACTTTGTTCTCACCCAAAACAGATGCTGCAGTGATGAGCATATTGACAAGACATTATGAGTATAGGTCTCTGGTGACCCTCTTTATTGTTCACCAAGGGGGAATTCTGCCCTAGTTTGCCTCATTGGGACTCTTTGGATATCATCAGCAGCTGATGTGGAGACCTGTCACATCTGGATCTGCCAACAGCTGATGTCAGACTAGACATTTCTGTCAGTGATCTCAGTGTGGAGCAGTGACTTTGTTATCAGCTTATTCCTTGTGGTTGTTGGTCACTGAAGCTCTGCTGGGGCAGCACATCTGGGGGTGGTCAGAGTCTGAATCCACAATCATTAGAACATTTCATGTGTCTTAAATACTTTGTACACGTTTCCTGTATTTTCTTATTATATCCGCATAAAGAAAGTGAGAAGTAAATATGTCTCGTCTTTACAGCGCTGCTAAAAAACACAACATGTGGGGGTGACTATTACTTTTAAAGTATTGTATATGATATTTGACTCTTTAAGTATTGACTTTTTGTCCATGACAGGTTACCTGATGCAGGAGTTTCACCGTTTTTGGATTGAAGAGGATCCCAGCGACATCATGGAGTTCAACAGGATCCGCTCCAAGTTCCACCGGAGGATCCTGCGGCAGCTGAAGAACCCGGACATGGCTCTGTGTCCCCACTTCTCTGCCTCTGACCTCCACCTGGTCAACCTCTGAACACATACACTCCCTCACCACCCTCATTGAGCTCTTCACATCCCCACACAAGTCTCTCCTGGACGTCCAGTCAGCCAACTGAAAATCAGAAAACACAAAACCCTTTACGCTCTCAGCTGAACACATCTGGGGAGGCTCTCTTTCTCCAGTACTCAGCCCATTTTGTCCTGGCTAACATCATGTTGCATCACTGCCAAGCCTCCCCGCCCCACACACACACACACACACACACACACATACACTCATACACTGCCTCTACGCCCTCACTGCAGCGTCAGACCACCAGCATCAGAGACGACTACAGCGATTGTAGCTGTGCATGAGGAGGCTGCACCACATTATAGACTCATCTTTACCTGTTGCTTTAATGATTCACGATTGTATCAGACATTACACCTCAGTTAAAAACCTTTCTGCTTACTTTAGTAACAAACCAAATTTACTTTCCAGCCAAAAACCCCTTCTAGGTTGCAACTTAGTGATCATCAGCTCAGAATATCCTGACAGTGATGAAGACATGATGTTGATCATGTCAGAAACAAGTTTTATATTTAAATTGAAGAGGTATGCATAAATAAAATAACTTTAAATGACACATAAGAGAAATGTAGTTGGCACTGATTTAATCAAAAGCAATCAGCCAGTATCGGGCCAGTTCATCTCTTAACTATGTCTGTATTATAACTGCTATAGATTGTACTGTACTTTTCATGTCAACATGACATCAACACCTAAGACTTCTACTTCTTGCCAAAATATTGAATGTGGAGAATTTAAAATCACAGCAGCGGTTTGTTTCTTGTGAGCTCAAATTTAAAATTTGCAAACCTGCAAAATTACTTTTATGAATATAAAAGAAAAATTTAAAAAAAAAAGGTATTTTTTACAGGTTTGCAAAAGTTTTTGCCTTTTTTTCACCCAACACACACAGTGTTTTATGTTATGAATGTTCACATTCACGATTGTTTGCTTCTATTTTCATTCATTGAATGTGACACTGTGGCCACTGTTGTATCAGCCAAAGCAATAATTTACATTCATTTCATTTGATTTATTTTAAAGTATTTATTTGCCCTGGGCATGCCTAAATATTATTTGTTTTGCCTTTGATCTCAGTGCTGCAATGATAATGATCAACTCACACAGTAGCTGTTACATGCAGCATTAAATAGAGGTGAAATATTACCCCAGTAATTGTGAAAAATGAGTGCAGTCACTGGACATTAATTTATGACAGTGAAATCTGTTTGTCCTGTTCAGTGATGCCACAGAAACTGGAGACGGAGGAAGAGATGGGAAGTAGCGGGGGGGTTTTCACATCCTCGAGTGCTTGGATTTATTATTAAGTTTATTTATTATCAACTAATATCCAACATGGAGCAGCTTTGAGAAGTGTCCATCAAAAAACACCATCTAAGATAAAGAAATGAAACACGTACAGATGCTCCACAGAGAATGAATCAGGGGATGTGTATCAAACAGAAGCTAGCTGACGGTTACATTTTGAAACTAATATGGAAGCGTTGATCAGCCAGTCAATGCACCAGAACCAGAAATACATTTTGAGATCACAGTCACCTTTGCCAATCAAAATCTAAATGGTTCATCATTTGACACCAGAAACATCAAAATCAGTGTCCAGTTGTCTGTGGAGCCTCGGTTTGATCATCATCTCAGCTCTGAGTCATTTTTTCATTTTCACTGAACAACAAATGAACAAAAGCCCAAATCCAACACATGTTCTTCTTCTTCACAGCAGCAAATGTGAACACTGTATTCAACCTCCATGTTGTGAGCGACGTCGACAGCTCCGTCAAATGTACAACATCATTTTACTGCCATGCTTGAACTGTTGATTGTTTTTTAATTGTGTTAAATATTTTTGTCTTATTGAAGTGAATGTCAATGCTTTTGTCTGTATTACAACTGTTTACTTCAGTGAATGTCAGTGCTGATTTATTTTCCCACTTGTATTTCTTTTTCATTAGTTATTGTATTTTTATTTTGTTTTTGTTGCTTTTGCTTTACTATGGTCAGCTTTGCACTACTATGATAGTAAATCAGTAGGTTGTGGAATATAAGGGCCAACATGTCCCAGATGATACTGTAGATGAAGTTAGGCACCTGCTACTGTATATTTTGCTTTGAAAACACCTATAAACCTGCTATCTGCATGACAATATTTTCACTATCACTGCTGTAGCACTCTATATTCTTCAGTAAAGCCTGCAGTACTCCTAGATATTGTAACTGTGCTCCATTTGTCTGTGCTGTACTTTTTGAAACCACAATAAAAACTAAATGTCTTTAAAAATCATAGGTAAAAACATGACTCCAAATGATCAACTGTAATAGATAAAATAATATCTTCTATACTGTAAAGCAGTGCAGGTTTCTGGAAGTAAAGTCATCCACAAATTGGACAACTGATCCACAGCTCCTCTAGTCTTTAGGTGTCTTTAGGACCTGATACTGGTCCCTTACTGGTCCCAAACTCCAACGATTCGATCTCAGCTGTTTATCCAGGTTTGGATCATAGTGGCAGCAGATCCAACAAGGTCATCCTGATGTCCTTCTCCCCAGCTCCTTCAGGAGGTCTCAGGGCAAAATGAGATATAACCACTCTATCATGTTCTGGGTCTACCGCAAGGTCTCCTCCAGTTAGAAGTGCCCCAGAAAACATCCAGTGGGGCCCAGGATACACTTTACTCTCACATTGTCAAACCACTTCAACTGGCTCCTTTTGAACCCTAATCTGATCTCCTCACTCACCCCACCTTTATGGCCGAACCCAGATGCCCTGTGGGGTGATTTTGATTTTGGTTATTTACATCTGTGATCTCACTCTTTCAATCATTCCCTGAGGCTAATGACCATTGGGAAGAACAAAATGAAGATCAACTGGCTCTGCGCCACAATCATCTGATGCTACACCTGCTTCACTGGTACCACACTGAGTTGTCTATCAGCCTCTCACTCCATCCTACCCTCAATCATGTACATGACTCTGAGGTACTTTAACTTCTATCTTGGGGACAGCAACATATCTCCAACCCAAAGGGTTGGAGATGAGATCTTTTCTAGCTGAGAACTGTGGCCTTTGAATTGAATGTACCATTACATATCCAATTGTACAGCAGATTGGTATCTATGGGTCCATGCCGTAGCCTTCAGAGCTGTAAAATCAAAACAGTGAGTCAAAGGAAGAGTCATTTGATTTCCAAGTATCAGTTAGTGCAGGTTTGGTTTTGTTTTTATGTTGCTGAGTGTTTCAGATGGTGCTTTGGATAAATGAGGATCATAGTAGTAACATGCAGTAAATCATTAAACTAACCACTAACTGACTGTCATGTGTTCTAGCTTGGTTGCGATCACTTTAAAGGGAGAGTCCAAAACCACATTTACCTTCTTGTGAATAGAGACAGCTTGCCGTGACTAAAGGACCATACTAAAATTATTATACTAAAAATGTATGGAACAAGAACATCCTGTTGCTGCTGGTTCAGTCAGTTTTTGTTGGATCTTGATGAAACTTGTAGTTTTGGAATCTTCAGACCTCCACTCTCAGCAGAGACATTGCATGTTTGATTAAAAGTCCCATGTGGAGTGGGGGGGTGACGGTTTGTATTGATGTCTTTTTGTGGAGTTAGTTTACTTGCTCTTTACTTGTTTTTGGTTTTAGCTGGGTTTTGGTGGTTGTAGAAATGGTTTATATTGGCTTTTAGCAAACAAGCAACATCTTTGCTGAGAGCGTAGATTATAAAACAACAAGTTTCCTCAAGATCCAACTAAAACTGCACCAGCAGTGATAAAATGATCACTAATGTTCAAACGATTGATAACCATGATCATAAAACCTGTCATTCCTTTGTTGTCTTGTTTACAGGATGTAAATCCACAGCAATAACGCTGCATTTACTAAACAACTACACCTCCCAGGATGCTTTGTGAGCAGTTTCCCATCAAAAATCGTCTTTTCCTGCCTGGTAATAGAGATGTGATAGGACGAAGACAAGAAGCCCTGAGTCTATCTCACTTGCATGTCCCACTTTGAAACTGGTAACTGTATATTAGACGACTTTACAAATATATACTGTTCACACACAAGACGTAAATGGAATGATACTAATAATAGAATAACAATGATAATAATAGTAAATAATAAAAATACAATGATAGGATAATATAATAAATGAAGTTAATAAAATAAATTATGTTATTTCTGTCAGAAACACTTTAGTCAAAAATACTTTAATTGTATGCTAGGTACAGTTTATTCCTCCAGGTCCATGTGTACCTATGCAAGATGATCTCTGGCAGGTCACAGTCATGTTGCCGCTACAGTAGGATTTAGTCAAGTCATGTATATGCCATGTCATACAAACATGTCTTAGGGTGCTTACATTATAAATGACAGAAACCCAATGATTTCCACAGTGAGCAAGCACTTGGCGACAGTGGAGAGGAAAAAACTCCCTGACAGGAAGAAACCTCCCGCAGAACCAGACTCAGGGTGGACGCTCATCTGCCTCGACTGGTTGGGGTGAAATGGAAACAGACTTATTGACTCCAGACTTATTGAATACTAACACATGAGAACTCCAATACATGTTAGTCAACAATGATTAAGATGTAATAGGAGGAGCTGGGGTAGAGGTGGGTTGTGAAGGCTGGCAAAGAGCAGGAACTGCAGGCAGGCTTGACTATTTAAATAAGGTGCTCTACTGGGTTCTCGCCAATCAAAAGCCAAGTGAGTAATCAGCTGAGGTGTCAGCTGACATGGGCTGGCCTGAACTCAGCTGAGCTGACAGCTAAGCAATCATTAGCGTTGACCTCCCTGTCCTGCCAGAACTAACGCTAAGCTCCATTCACTAACTAAGAAATTTCAGCTTTTGTAGATGTTGACAAACTGTCAGTTACAAAAGGCCTGACTATTTCCTCACTGAGACTCTTTAGTTTTGCTTTGTTTCACTTCAGCAGCATCAATCTTTGCACAGATAATGTTCATATATTGATATGTGGGTGTCTTAAGTTTTTGTTTGCTGCAGCATATTGTCAGATGGTTTATATGCTATAAAACAAAACATAATAATATTAATAATTAAAAAAATAATTGGTGACGAAAAAGGCACTATTTTACTGTTTTATCCTCAATTACTTTGACACAGTAGCATCTATTGTGATGGCTACACCTCTCTGTGCTAGGTTTATTTGGATACCAAGATTGTTATTGCAGGAAAAAACTCAATTAATTATGGACATGCATTTTTCAAGAAGGAACCTCAGAAATACTTACAGAGAAGAAGAGGTTAAACAGGACCAGTCATTTTATTCTAGGGCCTTATCATGGGGTTGCATTAGGCCCTCTAGCAGTGCCAGTGGGCTTTACTCAGCCCCAATTACATATGCTATATGTATAGGATCAAAGAACAGTTTGCAATAGTCGATAAAAGGTGCTCTAGGACTCCTTCAATGTGCATTCAAGTTAGACCAATGTTTATTTTGAACAGTAGAGGGCAGTATTAATACTCAGTTCCTATCAATTCTGGCGGAGTGTAGTGAAGTGTAAAGAACAGAGAGGAAGTGTCACTAAACAGTTTGATCAGTGTGAAAACAGCTGCTGCTTCACAAAACTCATTCATTCTGTACATGCAATCAGACTCTACAACTCTCTCTGTCAGAGCCACAATCACACACCTGGACTAAATCTACCTGTCACCTTTTGCTCCGGGAATCCCAACACTCCAAATACTGGAACACATACATACTGTTGTATTGAGTGATATGTGTTAATATTAACCATATTGATATTATATATACATATTTATATAATATTTGTATCCTTTGGCACATTCTATTTACATACTCATTTATAGTATACTATTTATGGTATCTTTCTCTTGTAAAATATATTGCAGTTTTGTACGTATGCATACCTTGCACAGACTTAGTATATGTACATTATTATTTACATTACTATATACATATATACCCAGTCTGGAACAGAAGTACCCAAATCCCAATGGGCCGAGCCACAGAAGGTGGCTGAGACCAACAGTGCCAAGGTTCTGTGGGACTTCAGCTTCCAGACTGACAAACAGCGCCTGGTTAACCAACCAGACATAGTGGTGGTGCACAAAGTACAGAATAAGGCAATAGTGATAGACGTGGAGATACCAGCTGATGCCAACATCAGAAAGAAGGAACATGAAAAGATTGAAAAGTACCAAGGGTTGAAAGAACAGCTAGAACAGATGTGGAAGGTCAAGACGAGTGTGGTCCTGGGAGACTGGCTCCAATAGATCCAGGAACAACATCTGAAGCCTCAGTCCAGAAGAGCCCAGTCCTAGGACCAGCTAAGATACTGAGCAGAACCCTCAAACTACCAGGCCTCTGGTAGAGGACCTGAGCTGGAGAATAACACACACTGATACCACCCAGGAGGGTGAGAAAGAGATTTTTTTTTTTTTTTTTTTTTTTTACTATATACTGTCATACCACCGTCATCTTGCTGCTGCACTTTACCATTCATACAGATTACCTGTATTTTTTATTCGTTTTTTCTGCCTCTGTGTTTTATGCTATTTTATTTTTATTGTATTCAAATATATATAATAATATATTGTATTCAATCCCGGATTGCTATGCCAACCTAATTTCCCTTTGGGGATAAATAAAGTCATCTATCTATCTGTCTATCTGGTATTTATATTTGTAATGTTTACAGACTTATGACTAGTGACATTTAGTGGTGATGATGCAAGTTGAAACCTAATGAATACTTGCGTTTGGTTACAGTAAATCAAGAAGTGGTGTTTAACATGTGCTCTCACAGATTGAGCTACCAGGTGCTGTAATGAACGGAGGACAATTATTACTGTCTCAATTTTGAAACTATGGCAGAGCAAACTAGACTATGACAGAGCGCCACAGTGTCATCACTGAAATAGAAACACTACCTGAAGCAACTCAAATCACCTCAGTCAGTCCACCGTCCTCCACTACACAAACAGGGTGGCAGTTGTCCAACAATCCTCACCTCTCTCCATCTTCATCTACCATCTCTCCTCTCCGACTGACTGAAGCCAAGTGACATTTTCCTACAGATAATTGCGTCTTTCGTGTCAGAATTAAACAAACTTGTGTTAATGGCATTAAATTATTTTATAATGTTAATCTAATCTATGTGATGGCCTCTTTCTAACCCTCCCTTATGTTGTTTGCGTAATAATTACTATAGTAACTAACTAATAACTAACTATAGTCACAATATGGTTCGCCTAGAGATTAGAGGATGAGGTTAGGGTCACACACTCCATACGTGATAGATATATGATTATTGCATTATTCATCTATTTCTGGTGAACCCATGACAACGTGTGTACTTCCCATTCAATGGTCATAAAACTGATCTGAGAGGCCCTGAGAATAATGCTTAAAGCCTGACTTTGTCTCCATGTAACAAACAACACAATTAGACATTGAACAAGAACCAGATAAAACCCTCTGTTTCTTTAGAGAGCGACATAAGTGGTGTCTGCTCTGCACAGCTTGCTATTATGCTGTACGCTAAGGCCATTTCTCCTGGTACCAGTAAACTTAATACAACTTAAGACATCTGAGTCTCCCATGTCTTCTTGAGTGTCTCCTCTTCTCTCATCGGTGCTCCTGAAATTTCTGCAACAAATTGGCGTCATGAACAGGTTCTCAACAGAACGAAGACTGGTAGGTGCAAGATTTAATTTCCTCTGCTACTACCATGTCTGAGTTTGACGAGATTAAGAATAACTATTGGAGAACTGTGTAAACAATATATATATATATATATATATATATATATATATATAAAATTAAAAGAAATATTTTTACATCAATATTCACAAAGAAATGATCAATATATATATATATTTGTATATGTTTATATATATTGATCATTTCTTTGTTAATATTGACATAAAAATATTTCTTTTAATAATGACATATTTGTAAGCACATAACAGCACTAAGGTGTCAGTCTCAGTTCGTTCCTCTAAAAGGAGGGTCTGAACCGACCTGGAGGATTCTGTCTGTGAGTTATTCACCAAGATGTTCTGGGCAAATTTAACAGTATTTGTCCGTGAGTAGGAAGATACAGCTGTCTGACCTCAGGTCCGGCAGGGAGTAAGACTCAGATCCTAAAAAGGTCTTCAGCAATAGTTTAGCACTAACATAACTGATCCCCTTAGTGTCAGTGACAGAGTGACAGTTGTGCAAGACACCCGATTTGTTATGCATGTCGATGAATTGATTACAGAGCAATTATCTGCAGAAAATAGGCACCGAGTTTTAAGGTTTATGACACATGTTAAAAGTTAAAGACTCATGATGCAGTTGTATATGTGAATATATACTGTTGTATTGCTATATACTCATATCTGAGTAAGATTGTTATTGTGTGAGTAAAAATGAGTAATCATCAGTCTCATAGTGGGGGAAGCGCACCAGGAATACTCCCGAGTCCACCAAGTGTCTATGCACTGGAGAAACCTCATAGTTGTAACGTTAGTGATAAGGTGGTAAAGAGAACTCCTGCCACCAAACCCGAAACTCCTACAGCATGTAACAACAAGGCCGATAAAAAGACGGACTCTAGTAATAAGACAGTCAAAATTAAAGAACCTAACAAAGCAACAGGCCCCACTGAATTGGTGACAAAAAGGAGAGAGGCTGCCAAAAACACCAATTTTGCCAAATTACCAAGCAAATCAAATGCGGCCACACCTGAGAATGCTCATCTTAACCAATTTTTTCTGTCCGACACACATGCCGGAGAAATTGGACGAGCTAAAGGCTGGTATTTTGTTCTCCCTTTCTCCTTCTTCTTGTGTAAACAGACAAACAATGAATGGTCTTATCTAGGCTTATTTGATAGCAATAAGTTGAATTATGTTGCAAAAGAGATAAGCCTGTGTACAGGCAGATCTGATTGGGATTATGGATACATGAATGAATGTCTGAGTCTACATCAGTTCATATATATTAATTAAACTCACTGGTATGTACTGGGACTGGACTTCATTTTGTACTTATAGTCATAATAATGCAATTAGTTTTCTCAATTGATCAGATGTTTATGGTTAAAAAGAGGATCATAAAGGCATTAAAAATATCCTGACTGACATCTATTGCAAATAGAATTGCAAATATTACACAGCTCTTTATAAATCTGTTGAATGCTTCATTCACTTCAATGGGACTTCCCAACGCTCTACGGTCTGAAATTTCTTGATAACAGACCGTTGCTAAGTACATCAGACCACTGTCAAGGAAAATTACGTTTTCGCCTCTGATTCATGACATTCATATCACTCAGTAGTAGTCCCGTCACTTACTGCAAAACAAAAATTTGTTGCTAAGCACTGTCAGCTAATCTGAATCATTGGCAACACCACAGCAAGTTGAATTAAACAATGGAAAAGAGCAATGACAAAAACATCAATATCAACATAACCAAAGAGGTCTCGTTCTCCTTGTCACAATTTATTATTAACAGCAATGTCCAATTTAACGTTGACTATAAACAGGCTGGTGATCTGTACAACGTTGCCTTAAATAAAGTTACATCTGTCAGTTTGGGGACTTTTTTGTGGAAGCTATTATCTACTGTAATCATTAAAATTACCATGAAAAAAAATAACAAAAATAAGTTGTTGGCATTTTATTGATATCTTGAATAGGTAGCCATGTAATAAGCAGGATAATGTTCTCAGAGCGGTGATTATTGTGGAATAAGCCCCGCCACAGTGATGCAGGACTGAATCACTGTGAAGGGGCTTATTCCACGATATCCCTTACATGTATTAGCACCTTCAGAGACTTCAGACTAATAGTTTGGCTCATTACAAAATGACTGTAAGCAACGTGTGAGGATTTAGGTTGATGTGTAACACCAACTCTTATGACTCTTACAACAGCAAAATCAGCCGAAATACTGTCATACTGTGGATTATAATAAACAGTTTCATTTTTGTCAACAAAGTTTTAATAAAAAAGTCAGATAGTGATAGAGAGTGACAAGAATCACCTGCCTCACAGTTTGGTAGAGGAGAGTTTTATAAAGCTCAGGAGCATGTCTGTTTTCCTGACATCAGCGAGAAAGAGAGGTTGGAGGCTACAGTGTGCAATGATAACGCAAGTGGAAATGCACGTACATCACATCAAAGCAGCGGATTAGTGCAGCTCAGCTGCAGACTGTGGTAATGAGAGCTAAGTCAGAACTGCAGGGCAGCGTTAGAGCTGCACATATTAGCGTCAGAACTGTCCTCACTTTACTGAGAACTCAAGCTCTGTGGCCACAGAAACTACATCTTACTGATTTAGACAACCAAAGATGTGTTTGAAGGGACAACAATAAGCAACTTTATGATGCAGTGAATCTGTTAATTTGTTAAAACAACTTTTCTCCTGTTCTTGAAGGCTTCTCTCAGGACATTGTGGGTATAAATCAGTATTTCTGAGAATTCAGTGGTTGGCACCGTCTCCTCACAGCAAGTTTGCATGTTCTCCTTGTGTCTGTGAGGGTTTTCTCCAGACTAAGGTATATGATGTATATAAGGCATACATTCCCATACATATCCTACCAGGTGTTTCCACAGTTCAAAGGTTTAGTTCACTGATTATTGCATGTCTCGATTATCAATACTGCTGGTCTGGTCATTAGTAATTTTTTAATTAGTAATGCAGTAATTCTAAATATTCTGTGTGATGGATCCCACAACCTCAATAACTTGTCAGATTAGTCACTTTAATACGGTGAAAGTGATGTCTTGAGTTTATACAGCACCACTTGGCTGGCTCCTCTCCTCCCCACAGTGACTCTATATCTTTCCTGTTAAATAAAATACATGATGGGGGAAACGTTAGGACAGGTAGCTCTAATTTAGCCCAATGGAAAGTATGAGACATATAATACAGAGTATAAATAAATTATTAAATATAATAAATAAGCTTAAAAAAGCTTAAAAACATGAGTTTTGTTATGTTTAGGTCAAAGTGACGCTGGATTTCAAGGTTACATGGTTACAGTTTACAGGATGTTACATGTATTTTTGTTGGTTCAAATATTTATTTTATTTATATGAAAAGATTGTAACAATATATGTTTTTAATGTTTTAAAAACAAAAAGATGTGGAATGACATTTTCTGTTTATTGTGTGAACCAACAGGACCTGGGGAAGGTCAAAGGTCACAGGCAGAAGGGAGAGAGGAAGAAGAGCAGCAGTCGAGGCCGAGACACACGAGGATAAAAAGAGAGAACTGGATTAACACAGAGTGTTTTAACCAAATAACACTAGTTCATGAGACAGTGGTTGTCCAGATCATTAAACACATCAGTGCATTGGCAAGTTCACCTGCATTTTGTTTTTGCAAATTTCAGACTGAGGTTCAGTTCCTGTCAGTCACCGTTAGCTGCATGTTGTCTGAGCAGTTCTTGGAATAAGTTCACCGACTAAGGTACTATCAGCTACAGAAGCTCAACATGTCAATCCAGAGGAGAGGACACGGACGTCGGCTGACATTGTGTCCTTGACATTATAGTTGGAGGCGGGTGTTTGGATCTCTTCTCCTCTTCTTCATTCCTCTGAAGTCCTTAAGAAACTCACCTGGTTCAGGTACCAAAATGTTTTCTTTTGTTGTCGTTGTGGTGTAGCAGCTGGTTTTAGATACCACATACACACCTGCTACTGGGTCCTTTAATTGAGTTTTGCTCTTTTTTTAATTCTAGCTTTATGTTTTATGAGCTTGTATTTTGTTGAAAATGAACTTGACATTAAATGAAAATTTCTGTTAAATCTGAAATTTGACTGTTGACCTTTAGTTAAGATGTGATGGAAAATTTATGTGACTAGTTAATTATGTGTTTAGTTTTCGTATCTTAGTTAACATCATTGTACAAGGTTTTAATGGTAGAAGTATTTTGAGTTAACATTATATTATTTGGATAATTGGTTGGTATAGTTATATAAAATAAATAACGTTTCAAACATAAATCCTTAAAGACAAAACTAGTTTAATTGCACAGATTTTGTTTTGTATTGTACAGAATCAGATATAACTAAGAACCTGAGGTATCTTCCTCTCAGTGAAGACAGAGTAAAGTTGTGCTACATCAAGGCTTGTGTTTGGGTTCTGGTCATTTTGTGTATGTGTGTAGTTATTTTTACATTTCTTTGCAGTTTCCTCTTTGACTTTTATAAGTAACAACAAATAGTTTGTGGATCATGACCCCATTTACCCCTTTGGCCCATTCAATTATCTTTCAATGGTATACAAGAAAGCTGTGAGACAGAAAACCAAAACAACTAGTTGAAAATTATGAAACTCCGTGGACCCTGTCATTTACTGTCTTTTGGCTAATTGTTAGGGTTAGTAATCAGGGTTAGGGTTTGTAATTTAGCACAGCCTCCAACACTTGAGCCAGAAGCCATCAACAACAATGTCACCTTTGAGCAGATTAGCCGTAGTCACTGCCACTCACAGACAAACAGTACATTGAAACAACCACATGGGGGTGCTAGCAGGCAACATGATTTCCCTTCAAAGTCATCAGTCAACTGCAGCAGCCTTCTATACCTGCAGTAAACATATTCTGAAATCTGAAAATGTGTCTACAATCCAATAGTTTAACACACAGTTTGTCTTGACAGTGCTGTTTTCTATCAGTATTCAGTCTGACACATACACCTACTTGATGAAATGTTTTAATGGTCTCTTCAGGATGCAGACGAGCACATTGTTTTCCATGAAAATTGATTTTCCTGTTTTCCAAGACAATAAATGTCATGCCAAGAAGCAGGGAAATTGCACCACAGATTTCATATTTGCAGCTCTAATTATGTTAAATTCATCAGCACTGCCTTATTGATTTAGCACAGGCAGCTGCAGCTATTCCAAGCACTGCAGGGCTCTCATGCAGACATAATGTTATACAGCAGTACAAGGCAGCAAATTCATGAATCAAGCTGTGTGTATATCAAAGAGTCACCAACACAGCAGGTTGATTTATACATCAATATATGAGTCGTACTGGGCTGATCTGTGAGTCAGGGGCCACGCCATGACTTTATAAATAATCCAGATATATGTGAGCTGTTCATTGTCTGAGGCATGTCCATGTTATCCAATTTGTTTCTCCTTTCGAGATACTCAGCACAGAATGTCTTAACACTGGACAATGACATACATTTATTTTATTAACAGCATTATGACATTTGTGTTAAATGTGTAATCCCTCACAACTAGGAATCATTGTGTTTTCATTACCTTCGAATGAGCCCTTAATTTCTACATAGATACCAGCACCTCTTCCAGTATGCTTCTACAGTATTTCTGAATGGACAAACCAAACATTTATGCCACAGTGTTTTCTCTTATCTGAAGGACTTTGTTAGTGTTGAAGTTTATGTTTGTTCATTTAGTTACAATCTGCATCAGTAGATTTTAAATATTAATCCTCAAAAATAATTAAGAATAAATAACTGGCCTGAATCACGCCTTTAAACTGACATCCCTGTTCTTTTGACCTGTCACTAAACATCCTATCAACCCCACTGGTTTCACCACCAACACTGATTATTATTTAAATTATTGAAGAAACCAGTTTGCTGATAGTTCAAAGGGCCTCTCATCTGGGGAAGTACTCAACACAGTTTACTGTAATCTACCAATAAGAAGTTAGTGTGTCTCATGGTGTAACTGATATAAAACAGGTTGATGGAAAAAAACTGTGGCGTGATAGTGATTCTGCAGTAAAGGCCGGGAATAATCAAACTCAAGTACTCCCAGTACTGATTTTAGATTTTCATACAAAGACTTCTTAACTACGTATCTTGACTTGGCAACCAAACAGTTAAATCAGTTGAGATTTTAAAGTAAAGAAGGTAAATGCTCCACTGTAACTGCAGGCTCATCATCAGCTCACCTCGACTCTTACTGGCACCAACCCCCCACCCCACCGTCAATCTGTCTCTGTCTTATACCTTTTTTTACCCACCACTCCTTTGGTGCGCTCTTCCTCTGTCTCTGATTAAGCTTCCTGGTGCATTAATAAAGTGCAGCTTCCCCTCCCGCCTTCCTCCAGTGGGATTAGGCAGAGCACTAATTCCATCTCCAGCTCTGGCCGCTTTGAAGTCGACTGCCAGGGAAACCGCCAGCTTCTTCAATTTACCATTTGCATAATCCCACCACTGCACTCACACATGCTCATCAGAGTGGAGGATGAGCTAATATGCTGGATAGAGCCACATATTGGTTTTATAATAATCTAGTCATGTCTAATGGCATCGCTTCCTTCATCAGCAGCACTGTCAGAGATCAATGGATCCTGTTGCTATCGACCATCACAGTGTTGTCTTTGTTTTCACCCACTTCCTTGTCAGTCCACGTTCATTTTAATGCCCTTATCATAATTTGTAATTAGCATTTAGCAAATGGTACATTTTGCTCATTGGTAGCGGCTGATTGTGTTTGGTTTGTGTTATCTTTCGTAGCAGTACTGTGTGGGTAATTCCCAGTTTGAGGTAGCGCGAGGCACTGCAGTGATCCAAGAGGAGTGTCTGCATACGCTCAATCAAAACAGCAGAACTAATGTGTGAAAACAGAGCAGCCATAAATGTATGAATAATCATCTTAGAAACCTTCCCTGTGAGATGGGAAGAAATGAAAACACTCAAGGATCCATAAAAGGGGATTGCCTCTATGTTTCCATAATCCTTGAGTCAGCATTCTGTGGTCAGCAGGCATATCCTATTAGTTTTTAGAACGGTTTGTGATTACTGAATTCTTTTTTACATGACAATAGTGTTACTTAGGGGCCAGTTTTGACTTGTAATAATATATGGGGAAAAAAATATTTACTGTGTTTCACCAAATAAAAATGGTATCAGCATCACTATAGTATCATTTCAATGAATGGAAATAAATGTTGATAGTAGATACAAAACCACTAGCACTGTCGAGCAGATGTATGGGTAAACAAAGTGTTGGACTCCAACAATGAAGATTTTCCTACTGCAATAAAAAAAACAATTATATGTAAATCATGTCTTCTATTTGATTCATTATTGCTAACCTCTGATGGTGGAACTAATTATGACAGAACGTCAGGTGAGGTAATAGGTCAAGGGACAAAGCCAGAACTATCTGGAATTAGGGTTGAATGGATGGATTCACTATATTATTATACCCACAGAGACCAAGACCCTCTTACCTTAGTCAACCCAAACCAGAGTCTGAATTTACCCTTTCCCTAACCATGTGATGTTTTGTAACAGTAACTGTATTATTGATACTGTCACGATGAACGTTTGATATGCCACTAGCATGTTCCTATGGGTTATATCTGAGAGGAGAGACCTGACCAAACTAAACCTTTGGAATAGCACTGAAATATGTGCTGCTAAAAGGGCGTTCATGCAAACATTACCAATTTAACTTGTAACTTGTAATGTAACAATGTAACTTGTGCCTGTTAGACATAAATAACATTAAAAACTATGAAGATCATTGATTCTATAAAGAATTAACTGAAGAACAGCTCAATAATCTCATTTTTCAGTAGCATTAGACATATTGAGGAGTTCAGTAACACTATCACCACTTCCATCAATCAATCGGTTTCATTAAACAGACTCAGGTTCATTAATACACACATAAGACAGGACATACATAGATTTCATCCGTTTGAAAAAAAAACAACAATTATTCAGGGTGTTAATGAGTGCAGGGCTATATAATGGTATACATAATTAAAGATGCTTTGGCTTAATGATGTGCAACACATCCATCTGGTATTGTTGAGGTGCCATCTACATTTGAGATGAACCATAAATCAGTTCCTACACTGGAGGCATCGACATTGCAGCTTTGAAGAAACTTTGGAGAAACACAAGCAATAAATCCAACTTAATGGGATTGCAGGGGCAATTATCAGTGACAGCTCTGACACCATTTTGGATGCATATTCAGGAAGTCAATATAGGTATTCAGGATGGAGCACCATTGTGTCTTGATCATACACACATATAACTCTTGAATTAGGTGGTTCCAATGTTAAAACTTTATTGAGACACAGGAGTTGCCACATCAACTTTAACCTGCGGGAGAAAGATGCATCAGAGCCACAGCAGGAGGCTTTAGTGCTCAGACAATGACATTAAACACTGTTGCACTGCTTTGACAACTGCTGTGTCAGCCAGGCTGAGGCCAGGCAGGTGAAGGTTTGCAGAGGCAACAGCAGTGACCACAGTAGCACCAGCCTTTATGTTGATGTCTGAGTCACTACAACAGGTGATGGTGGAGGGCAAAGATTAAAGATGTGATTCATGAGCTTTGGAGAAAAGGGGATGTTTAATCAGGCAAATAATTTTATGTCTTGCTGCTACATGATTAGAAGGACAACAGATTGAACAGAGTCATGGTTCCCACTGTGGAGCATCGCAATGAATTTGATCAGAATCAGTAATACTTTATTGATCCCTGGGGGTTGATGCCCTGATCTTTACTCTATCTAATGGTTGACATTAATGATTTTTACTCAAAACTACGCTTACCATGAGCCATCACTTTACTATGATGAACATAGTAAACATTGTGAACATCAATGTGTTGGGATTATAACTGTGAACAGGTTTTCATGCTGAGCTTTAGTTCTAAGACACATACTACAATGTTGTAAGTTGAATGTGATCATCATTTTTTGAAGACTTTTTATAATAAATAATAAATTATAATAAATCTATTACACATTGAGTAAAATACATAAATGGATTGAAACTGAGCGACATCACTGAAATGACATAAGGGGGCTTAGGGACAATAACGTTGGCTCTGCCATCTACAAATCAAGCTTTTTTCCCACATTGTAATTTGACGTGGCAGATTTTAATTTGTACTCTAACAAAAGGGCTTTTAATAAAACAAGGAGCAGCTGACATTCAGGGGGCAGAATGATCTTTACTAATGATAGCAGGTAAAGGTAAAACAGCAATGAGCAATGAATGCATTACATAATTATGTGTGTGTTATATGATGAGAAAGGAAGCCATCAAAAAGCTAATTAGTGAAATCAATGTACTGTGCTAATGTAGGCATTTTTTAAGTTACTCAACCTCCAGTTTGTCTAATAAATGCATCAATTTATTCAATAAAATGTAACATAAACAAAATATCCAGTCTTGTGGTTTTGGGACACATGCAACAATATCTGATGCTACAATAACTGATGTCTCCATTTGTGAAAACAGTGTCTAATCACTCACTAAAAAGGCTGTAAGTAAACACCCCCAGGCCAAAATATCACTTTTGTACACAAGATAACAAAATTACAAGTCTCTCACCCAAAACATCACAACATTTTACAGGGCTAATAGTGACCAAAAGCATAAATGTCACTAAGAGGTGCCTCCCCTGAAGTATTCAGTTTCTGTTGCTCAGAGTTTGATGTAGTCCAAAAACAAAATGCTGTATTTGCATGGCAACACTCAGGGCAATAACTCAACTGCACAGAGGAGCTGTCAGCCTTTGACAATGACTACGACTCCAAATGCTCCCCCACTGACACATGAAAATATGGGAATAACCATCTCTATACAATGACACCAGGACATCACACACACAGGTAATGATAGAGGTAATCAGTTCTTACGACCACAGGTATCCAAATTAACAGGAAAAAACAAAGAACAAAAAGAGTCATTGACCAGCAAGCTATGCACTAGAAAGGCCACATGAAAGACAGGGTTTAAATACAAACAGAGCAGGAAGACAAGGTACAACACATTAGGCAGGAGCAGGTGATGTTGAGAAAACACCAGAGGCAGGAAGTGGAAGGATGAGACCTTTAATGAGAGACAATGACAATCAAGGTGAAACAACAAGTGGGCAGAATTATCATCATCATCAGTCATCTTAAGTCAACTTCTCAATTATCCAACACATTTCAGTGCACTAGTAACACAAGAAAACAGGAAAGGGCCTTAAACTGCAGTTTAAAAACTGTAGGCTGCAACTTAATTCTAGTGAGTTTAGGAAGAGAGTTTAACTAGTGAAGTTTAGGTTTTGGGGCAGTCCTGAAAAAATCAATTGGATGGATGGATGGATGGATGGATGGATGGATGGATGATGGATGGATGGATGGATGGATGATGGATGATGGATGGATGGATGATGGATGATGGATGGATGGATGGATGGATGGATGGATGGATGGATGGATGGATGGATGGATGGATGGATGGATGGATGATGGATGATGGATGGATGGATGATGGATGATGGATGATGGATGGATGATGGATGGATGGATGGATTGATGGATGGATGATGGATGATGGATGGATGGATGGATGGATGGATGGAGGATGGATGATGGATGATGGATGGATGGATGGATGGATGGATGGATGGATGGATGGATGGATGGATGGATGGATGGATGGATGGATGGATGGATGGATGGATGGATGGATGGATGGATGGATGGATGGATTGATTCAGACTCTGGTCACTCCCAGATGCGTTTCCCCAGTAGTTCTTTAGTGACCAACAACCACAAGAAATAAGCTGATAACAAAGTCACTGCTCCACACTCAGATCACTGATAGACATGTCTGGTCTGACATCAGCTGTTGGCAAATCCAGATGTGACAGAGGTCTCCACATCAGCTGCTGACTTCACTTTGACTCACCAAAAACAGATGCTGCAGTAACGAGCATATTGACAAGACATTATGAGTTGGGGCCCAGAAACTGCTTTAGGTCTTTGTCTTTCACAATGTTGATGTGAAAGACAAAGCAGTAGCTGCACCATGATGATATGTAAAGAATACATTCATGTCATCTTGAACCTTTATTCCTCTTCAGCTTGTGTTTGTGTAGCTGTGTGTTGGGGTCTTGTGCTGAACAAGACCCCAACACAAGTCTAATGTATGAACAAGCTGCAGGTCCTGGCACATTTCCTCCTGCATGTCCTCACAGATAATGGAGCTTAGCGAAAGTTCAGTCAGGAAGACTGTCTTTACACATGCTCACTAAGTCAGAACCACCCACTGGGCCTTCACATTACACACCTGCTAACCTTGTCTTTATCCAATCATCACCTGACATGGCAGTGTCAACCAATCAATCTCAAGCTGTAAGGATTTAAAAGTGTCATTTCTCTCTGCTCTAATTCAGCTGTCATTTCATCAGCAAGACCCACCACCTCCCCTTCACCACCTTGACCTGGTTGCCAGTCTCCCTCCAGTAAAGCCACTGCTGTAATAACCTCATCATGGCACACTCATCCTCTAGCTCCTTCCCGACCACCACCAGTGTCTAGGCCCCAGGGGGAAAGATCACCCCGAGCGATATCTTGCATCCCATGCATCGGCTCCACGGTTCCCACATCCTGGGTCTAAACGCCAAACATTCTTCTTGTGATGTTAATAAAATTCATTTCATAACTGCACACTCTCTTGTTAGTCTCTCCTGATTGAAATGGTCTTTTTCTCTCTTAGATGTGAAATATGTCAGAGCTTTGCTGTTTTAATATATAGTCAACCAATTTATTAACCAACTTCATTGTTGTGTGGACACAGTTTGATTATTGTAGGACTGATATACTACAATACTACAGAAGTTTTGACAGTTTTTTGTTTAAAAACAAGGGCAGAAAAAATGTACACTCAGCTAAGCTCAAGTATTTATCCTGAAGTTTCCAGAGTTTAGAAATTCTGGGTTTTTTCTAGTAATATCACTAGAGTAGTAATTAAAGAGGTCACTCTTCACTTAAAGGTAAAAAGTTAATAATCAGATTAGATTCAATTCTGCTTGGATGTAATCCCAACCCTTAAATTAGCTAATAGCTGTGAAATCTGTGAAAGAAGCTGAGAGACATCAATATCATGCTGGCACAAATTGTGTCTTTTTTTCTTGTATCATTTAGTTTAACCACTGTTCTCTGATGTTCACCCATACAATCACATAATCTTCCATACAGACCAACATTTATCCATTATGGATAATGGATAAATGTGCATATGGTTGTGGAGCCAACCTTCGCAGACTGAAAGCAAGGTTGGGTCACTGGTCTATCACAGACCTTCCTGCTCACATTAACATCTATGTGCCATTTAATCTGTTACAGTTCTGATTTTCTGAAAGCTTAAACACTAATAGTGATTCCTATGGCACAATTTCTAAAACTATTCATACTTATAGCAAAACCACTCACTGAATTACACTGCTTTGCACACACTTTGCCAAAAGTGTAAATACAGTCCGCTGCACAGCACACTTTTTACAGAGCTATAAACACATCTCACTGCTTTACACTGAATTTCCAAATGAGCAACACACTCTCATCAAACTCTACATGTGTATGGGTATTATTTACACTGTTTAATCCACTGTCTAGCCACACTGTCGTATGTGAAAACTATTTTAGATAATTAGTTCACTTTGCAATCAGCCTGAGCACTATAAATAAGCCACGGGTAAGCTTTTGTTGTGTAGTACAATGGAGTGAGAAGGAAGAGTTAAAAGAGTAAGAAATAGAATTAATGATAACCTCAGAGCTGCGGTAGTGGACCTTGTAATCCATGGTATTTTAATTCTTTCAGGTCTGGATTGCACTTTGGATTGAGATGTTTTTTTTTTTCTTTTTGTGTCTGTTGTGTGATTGTTTTATGTTTTTTTGTTTTTTGTTTTTTTTTACAAAACTGTTTGTGTTGCTGTCATGGCCAGGTCCCTCTTGAAAAAGAGATTCTATATCTCAATGAGACTATCCTGGCTAAATAAAAGCATGTAATAATACTGACATTGTAACTTTACAGGATTGCTTGACGTCCAGGATCTGGGGGCAGAGGAAGAATATTCACTGCAGAACAAGAGGCCTACACAGAGATGCTATAAGTCAAAATGGTGTTGTACACCATGCAACCCTGGGCCCATATAACACTGCTCACATTATTACATTCCTGGACAACCTACATTACAGTCTCACTTATGTTCAGAGACCAGAGCAGACCGGGTACATCATCATATGGAACAATCTTAGTTTCCATAGGGCTGCTTTGGTCCACAAATAGTTTACAGATCACTCCCTCTTCACTGTACTCACCGTCCAAGTACAAGATGACAAGATGTGAACTGATTTTTTTTTCTCTAAGTGAAATTGCTGTATGTTTTCTTGTGTTTTGACTTGAAAAAACACTTTGTGTTTGTTTTAAAGTGTGTAAATAAACATCCATACTTGAAATAAGGATCTCTGTGTGTTTACAGAGCTATTTATGACAAAAGTATGACCTCAAACTGACGTACCTTGTGCACAGAGAAAGCAGAAAGCCAGATGTGTTTTTCATTTGTACCATCAGTGTGTAGTTGACACATTGGGTGCTTATTAATATGATGGTTAGTGTTAACTGTTTGGTACATAAATGACACTTTTACAAAGGTATGGAGATTTCAGCAAGATTTACTAGCTTTTGCAAGAGACCTACAATGTTTTGCTGATTTGGTGTAAGGTTTTTTTTTTTTTTTTGCATGTATAGTTTTTCCATGCATCATTACCTTTGCTAGCTTCAGTTTTAGTCTTCTGCCAATAGTCTACTCTAACATGTTTGGAAGCAATGACCTGGTCCACAAAGAAGTCCCTCTACTTTCTTACTACACATGGGAACAAGGTGCCTTGTTTGATGCTCCACCAAAGACTTCATCTCCCATTGTCATAACCTGGTTGGATACAGTGTCAGTATTTGTCTGGTTAGCCTCTGCTCAGAACTGTCTGTTAACATGTCACACAATGTCACTGAGGTTGCCTTTGGAATCTCCTTTTCATTCAGTATCAGAGCCTTTTCAAAGGCCCTTTGAAGAGATAAGCACACCCTGCCAACCTGGCTCTGGAATACTAATGTCCTCTTTAGCATAAGGAGGTGAAAAGGCAAAGATAACAGAGGCATAGTGTCAAGGAGGAGAGTGTGCTTGAATATGGAGCTCAGAGCAATGAAAGGTAAGGAAGAGATAGAGACTAGTAATGTAATACTCAAATCTTTGGAGGGATTTGGATCACTGAGTCACTCACTGATATGAGTCGTGTTGTGTGAGTCACTTGAGTCACTTGAGAAAGTGTTTCCAGTATTAGCAAGCACCTTGGTATGTTCACTTGAGACATAATAAAGCTTATTTACACTTATTATTATTATTATTGTTAAGAGTGACGACTCATGAATCACTCGGCAGAGAAACAAAACTTACCCAAATACACTACTAATAGAGACAGATGTGTATGCACAATCAATGAAATGTAGACAGAGGTAAAATCAAACATTGAAGGGGTTGGAGTGTGTCCTGTGTGTTCTCTCCTCCATTCCTGTCTCTCTACACTGTGTCTATCATAAAAGGCAAAAATCCTCAACAAATACTGATATATTAAAAAGAAACACTCATGTGCTTGCTCACTATTTTTTCCAAAAATGGGTCTTGAAAAAGAGGAGTCGTCTTATAATCAGGGTTGTCTTATATAAGGGTCAATATGGTAAGTTGTTCTGGAAGAAAATCTCAACATTTATACTTGTTCTTGGTTTCGAGTATACGATGAAAAACTGTGTACTGCCCTATATTAGCTGGTTAGCATCAACTATGGGAAAAAAACAGAAGGTGACCTTTACACACTGACAGTGTGATAAGCTCAACAAAGTATTCAGAATACTTGGTTGTGAATATTTCAAAAAGATTCATACAGGCAACAAATCAACTTCCACTTTTACAGCTCATTATTGAGAAATGGATGATGGATTCATTATCAGTGATCATGATCTCATCCCCCACTTCCTCACTCATCAAAAGATGAACCTTTGGTGAAAATGGTGTGATTTCTTTGCCAGGAAACAGAACCCGGTCAGGGTCCTGTTGAATCATCTGAGATACTGTAACAAATACTAATTTGATATCTTTATTTGCGATGCAAAAGCTCAGAATAATTATCCATCTTTCATCATCTTGAGTCTAAACAGCGGGGATTTACACACAGTAAAACAGAATCGGGAGAGTTCAAAGGTATAAACAATTTTGTTTTACTGTGTGCGAGTCCCTGCTGTTCAGACTCCACTGTACTGACTCAACTGTAGGACTTGAACACGAGGTGCAACTCAATTCTGTGTAATAACAAAATTATCTTGCGTTTTACATATATTTCTGTCTTGTGTTTGTATGTTTGTGCAACCAGATAAGGTGCAGATAGTGTTTAAGTTATGCCTACCAACATGTTGTGACCTTATACCACAATCATAAGTTCTCCCTGGTTCTCAGTCAAAATGGTCGGTGTAATGTGTAAGTGAGTGACAGAGAAGAAGCTGCAGTGGTAGAGAAGAGTTGCCTGAGGGTTGGACCATCAGTCAGTTCTTCCCAAGTTTAACTCCACACACTGACTCGGAGAGAAGCTTTCTTAGATTTCCTCTCTCATATGTTCAATCACCAATCCTATGATGCATATTAAATCACTGGATGAATAATGAAGCTAACTCACATAAATTAGAGCGACGTGGAATTCCCCTCAGGTTCAATCACCATGAATATTAAAGCAAACTTGTAAGATTACAGAGAGAATATAAGACAGACAGAACAAGCAGAGGATGGATGAAGAAATATACAGAATGAAGGACAAAGAGAGACAGCAGATAAAGACGACAGCTCTTGGGAAGAGGTGAGAGCCATCACTATAAATTTATATCAGATATGTCGGAGTAATCACTTTACTCAAATCTGAAACGGGTTAGAAAGCAGCCTAATTCACTTGATGGTTCTACGTGTTACTGTTGAATCTACACATGTTTTTATTCTTTTAACTTGGCCTTTGAATTTAAACATCAGCTGAATAGATGGAAATATCAATTTTATTCTCCTAATCAAAATGAGATTAATATGGTCAATTAGATCGTTATTAATTTTAAAACTTATAATAAAACTACAAGCCTAGTTCCATCAGGGATGTTGGAAAAACAGAATCACAGGATGACCTGACCAAACTTTAGAGTTTAGAAAGTTTAGATTTATTGTCTCACCCAGAATTAAATGTTGCTGTGCAGGATTGTCTTTTAATTGAAGCACAGGGTAAATTACATTAACTCTACTCCATACCTTCATAATCTTAAAAAATGTCTTAAACCACCAAATCTCACATTATATCTGTTATCGACTGAATCCACCAAGGAAGTCATGACCGAGTGAAAATGGACTGACACTAAATGACTGAAAGATCAAGGGGATTTCAGAGCCACACAGTGAATCGTCGCAGATTACTGATCAGAATGAGAAATTCATGTTTCCAAATAGATATTTCTCCTGCTTGAATGGAATTCCCAGTTTTAGATTTAGTCAGTTCAGTTCAGAGGATATTATCTGAAGTGTGTAAATAAGACTGGAAGGGATAAAGGTGGAGCTTTGTGTATGAGTGGCATTTGACTATGACAGTGGTGCATGACAATGGCTTCACTATTTTTAGTAGAATTACATGGTAAAACCCCAGAGTTAAGAGTCTACACAGACATTAACTCTGTGAGGCTGCACTGTGCCTTGTCTTTTTATATTTAACCCTTTAAAGCCCGACATCAAATATTAGCCAGAAAAAAATCTTTTTTTTTGTTTATTAAACCCCATTAATATATATATATATATATATATATATGTGTGTGTGTGTGTGTGTGTGTGTGTGTGTGTACATGACATTTAATCTTATAGCAGGAAAAAATGAAACATCAATGGTTCAGTTACACCAACTACCTTAGTAAACAAGAATGCATCACTGCTTTACTTGGTACATATTTACAATTCAAAAAAAAGATAAAGATATATATATATATATATATATATATATATATATATATATATATATGATTTGTTTGCTGTGGTTCTGTTTCCAGTTTTTGTGTGTTCTTTTAAACGAAAATGCATAATAATAATTTTATTTTATAAAAACACTGAATGAAAAATTGCTTACAAACACTAAAACCATCCATAATTCCTAAATTAGGCTGAAATAGAAGGCTTGGAGTGATACTAAATGAGGAGCTGTTTGGGAAGAGCCAGCTTTCCCATCACTAGTCTGCTGGAGTCTGTGACATGAAACTAGATGTAACGACACTTGTTGTTCTGTTTGAAATTAAGTCTGCAAGGGAAGAAACTCGTTGAAGATTATATCAATTAAAAATGTTTGTAAAACAAAAGCTTAAATGTGATGTCAATGTAAACAAACAAAAACTTGATTTAGTTTAGTGGAATAAAAGGAATCTTTTTAAAATTATTTTTTTCATTTAATTGTTTCTTGTTGCATTACTATAAAATGTGTGTTTATTTTTTTCTTGAAATGCAGTTAAAGTTACATTAAAAGTTGTAATTCTAGTGTAAAAGAGATAGATTGGCGTCGCTGGAGAGTTTCACTTCAACATTTAGTGACTTAAGTCTCAGAAACTTTCACTAAAGTAAGTGGAGACCAAACACATAGATAATGGATGTACATTCATTATGTGTCCATGACTTAATGAATAATGAGGATGATTGATGATGTCACTGTTATGATCACAGCATCAGTGGTGCCCCCAAGTGACCAAAGTAGATGCTCACTACAGTTTTACTACTGCTGTCTACCCATAAACCACAGAAACATTTATAATGAAATGGACCACATACAACATCAGTTGAGAGCAGACTTTCATGAATATAGTTATACATATAATTTATACAGTGCAGTATGTACACAGTGGATTATACAGTGTAGTGTGTATACAGTCACAAATACAACTGAGGAAGGTTTTTAAACATCGAATTATTTTGACAAAAGGTTCAATATGCTGCAGACTCACTGTCACCAGCAGCATCACTTCACTACTGAAGTTAAAATATTTGAGTCAGGACTGAGATTTACATCGACTTGTGCTTATGAACAAATTGCTTCGATCACTGATCAATTCTTGGTGCATCACAGTAAAACTGTGCTTCATTTTCTGTCATAATCTGAAAAAGGTTCACACCATTTTCAGAGAATTGTTTTTGTAATTACAGGTTTTAATTTTGCATAATGTGAAATCTCTAGCTGAATGCCCCTCGCTACAATGGACTAATCCATCCACCCACCAGCTCATTCAAGGCTCTGACAGAAAGCAATGGTTCCCAGATCACCAGCCTGTGGAGAATCGATTGGCTCTGGCTTGGGAGAAAAAAGAAAGAAGATCATGCAAGACGGGTTTGCAAAAGCCAATTCCACATTCAGACACAAGGACACACTTGTGTTAGTGTGCAGTCAGAAATACAGACATGCTCACAGGAAAGCAAGTTAAACTGCACCATAGCAACACCTTCAGTTGTTGGAGCTTTGGCTGTTTTATTAGACAAATCAACCCAAAATGATCTGTTAAAGATTTCACTTCAAAATTTAGTGAGTCTCAGAAAAGTTCACTAAAGTTAGTGGAGACCAAACACATTGTGATAATGGATGTACATTTATCATGTGTCCAGGAGTTACTGAAAAACAAGGATGATCGGGTCAGTGGTGGCCTAGTGGCTAAGGAAGTAGACTTGAGTCCAGAAGGTTACAGGTTTGAATCCACCAACTACTGAGGTACCCTTGGGCAAGATACTGTCCTCATGGGTGCTGCATAGCTGATAACATGTGTGATGGTTTAAAGTTTTGTTGTGTCCTCAATGACAAAATGACAATCACTTATCACTGATGATGTCACTGTTATGATCACAGCATCAGTGGTGCCCCCAAGTGGCCAAAGTAGATGCTCACCACAGTTTAACTACTGCTGTCTACCCATAAACCACAGACACATTTATAATGAAATGGACCACATACATCAGTTGAGAGCAGACCTTACTGAATATAGTTATACATATAATTTATACAGTGTAGTATATATATATAGTGTAGTATGTATACAGTGTAGTATACACACTCAGTGTTTAATTTATCGACCTGAGTCAGCTTGATGTCGGTTATTCCATATCAACAGCCAACTCTCTCAGATGGCATCTGAATGTGGTGTTTTCAGAATCACTAACAGGAACACAGCTGTGCTGGCTCATCAGCTTTGCTGGGGAAAATAAGCAAAGAGATCTGGGACTTTAACAAATCAGCTGCAAATGACAAGACTGATTTGATTTTCATTTTGGCATGGGAGAGGAGCACATTTTTCAGACTCAAAATGTAAAAGGGACTGTTAATTCATTAGCATGAAATGTAACTTTAGGAAGAATTTTGGAGCTGTTATCGTTTCTCTGGGGAGAGGCAGCACTGTGCAGGCCCCACAGCTCAAATGAAAAACCACAGCCGAGCCTGTGCAAATCGAGTAGAAGTACACCCTGAGTGACACATAGGATAGATGGTTGTTGTAGGTGGCAGTTTGCCAAGGAAGTCATACCCTCCAGTCCTCCAGTCCACCGCTTTTAAATATAGAAGACCATATGTCCAGAGCAAATGGAAAAATGAGGACCTGTGCCAGTTACAGTGATGAGACGTGCAACAAACAAGCTTGAGTTACAGTTCTGATGTTTTATTGTCTGAATGCTTTGTTTTATGGCATTTTATTTTTACTTGTCTACATTTACTGTAATCCATGAAATACATTTGAAAAGTCAGTGATGTCTTGTGGCTCTCACATTGGTTTTCTCTGCCCACCACCAAGACACAGTCGTCTTGGAGAAGAGTTTGGTGAAAATGTTCACCAGAGAAACAAACATATAACATATAACATTATAACATATAACAACAAACATATAACATTTAACATATGTAGTACATTCAATTTAAATTCAGTTCAATTCAGTTCAATTTTACTGATATAGCACCAGATCATAAAAACATTTATCTCAAGTCACTTTACATAGAGAAACCAACATTTCCACAATGAGCAGCACTTGGTGACGATGGAGGAAAAACTCCCTTTTAACAGGAAGAAACCTCCATCAGAACCAGACTCAGAGTGGACGTCATCTGCCTCGACCGGCTGGAGAGAAATGAAGACAGAGAAAAGAGAAGAGATGGAGGAAAGAGGGAGGAGGACGGGGGAGAGGGGGAGGAAGACAAGAGGGAGACCAGGAAGAGACAGTAGAGACTAGATGTTTACAAGTAGTTGTTAAAGTAAAGTTATCATTACCATTACAATGATAATAATTAATGTACAAGTGACAATATGTGTAATAGTTGTTGAGATATTTAGTTCAGGACCTTAGAAGAGAGGAGCCCTGTCCACAGCCAGTCGCTGTGTTTCAGTACGACTAGAGATAGCTAAAGGGTGTGACAATTTTTTTCCTGTATGACATTAAAATAAAAATAATAAAATAATACATTTTATTTAAAGGTGCCTTTCTATCACCCAAGGACACCGTACAAAATGAAAGACAAATCATTTGAACAAGTGAGTTTTGAGTGAGGATTTGAAATGTGGGAGGGAGTAGATTTTTCTGAGTTTGGGAGGTAATGAGGTCCAAAGCCAGGGAGCAGAGCAGCTGAAACCTCTGCTCCCCACAGTGGTGAGACGGGCGGAGGGAACGGTCAAGTGGACGGAAGAAGAAAATCTGAGGGAACGAGAGGGAGCGGGAGTGGAAGAGGTGGGACAGATGTGGGGGAGCGAGGTTGTGGATGGCCTTAAAAGTTAACAGAAGGATTTTGAATTCAATTCTGAGCTTGACTGAGAGCCAGTGGAGCTGCTGCAGGATGGGAGTGATGTGGTGGATGGAGGAGGTTCTGGTGATGACGTGGGCAGCTGAATTCTGGACCAGTTGGATCTTATGGACCGATTTGTGAGGGAGGCTAGAGAGGAGGGAGTTGCAGTAATCCATACGAGAGGTGACCAGACCGTGGACAAGAATAGCAGTGAAGGACATAATCAAAGGATGAGCTGACTCATTTGTTTGGTGCCAAACTGTGGATACTGAATGGCTCTTTAGCATTAAACGGTGCTTCATGAATTTCATTCTTCCTTAGGCTGGGCTGTCAATGCACACACACAATGTGCCTCATAAATACTGTACACATCAGCATGTTCCTAGAAAAACGTTAGAAAACATTTTGGACAGTTAATATATTGTTATTTGAAGATGATTGGCAGCACTGACATAAGATATAAAAATCAAAAAGATGTTTTAATGTAAAGTCTTAAAAGTAACTGATAACTGAAATGATCCTTCACATGTCGTAGAGTAAAATGTACAATATTCAATCTGAAATTATAGTATAAAAGTATTATATAATTATATAAAAGTAGTAGGTATTAGTATAAAATCTAAGTGTACATACCAAGTACAACATTTTGATATCAATATTAATAATATATAATAACATATCAATATAATATTTCATGTTTAATTATAATTAATAATATCTATAAAGCAGTGAGGCCTATGCTGCAGTCAGTAACACCCCCACCACCTTTTCAAACACATACTATGTGAGCATCCATCTCCATCAAAACTGTGATTTACTCATTTTTACTTAGATGTTTGACCTTTTCTGTGCAGTGTGATGGATGTGCATGAGTGTGCATTTGCTTTCAAATTCATCTGTTGAATGTGAGAAGTTACACGTAAATGTGAGTTTAATATGGGCAACCACATATGCTAATTTGTTACGTTATGACCAGTTTGGAAACAAGTCGTGGTTCAACATACAACACAGGAGTGATAGATGGAGAATTAAAGCTTCCAGATTAGAAACATGTACAGTTCATCTACTTTCCAATACTTCTTCATGAACCTGAGTCTGACAATGTTGTCTGTTATGTCCATTCATAAAAAACACATTTTGCAACAAAATGAGGTTTTACAAATGTGACCTGTCAATTCCATTTTTTCAGATAAAAATGATCTTGGTTGTCTGATCTTAAAAGATCAAAGAACCGAGATGAGTCAAATGAATGAAAATATATATTTAACTGAGGGAGTGAGCAGATTCTGATTTTGATGTTGTATTTTGAACTTTGTTGCTGGGTCGACCATTTTGTTTATATTCGTTTAACAATGAATTTTGACCGCTGATAAATTTTCACTGAAACTAATTTTCTTACAAGTTATTCAAACACATCCAGGATCATGAGTAAACACTGCAAAGGCAGAAAAGGTGAGCAGAAAACAGTTAGCACATTTAGCAGGCAAAACATGGTTAAACCTCTGTACACATAGAAGAACTGAACTGTTACTAAAATCTAAAAACCTGAATGTTACACTTTCTTACGTTTCAATGGTGACACATCTACAGTAATTCTTCTGTTAACAATAATATCATTGTGTCACTGTTTTATTATACAGCTTCTGTTACAGCTTTTATTCATTACAGTTTCTTTCTTAAGAGTCTATGTAAGGTAAATGTCTAAGATAGGATGTCTAAGATAGATGATGGATGGGTGGGTGGGTGGATGGATGGACATACGGATGGATACTTGGTACTTTATTGATCTCACCGGGAAAATTTGTATCACAACATTAAGAAAACATACAGAAAATTCTATGATATTTATGAGGTTCATCATCTCAGTTCAGGATTTTAGCACGCTAACCAATGATGCTTAGCAGCAAAACAGAAAAGCTTGGGGAAGTTAATGAGCTGAGGGGAAGCTAATAGTACAATTACATTAGCATATTTTTGGTAATTAACCAAATTTGAAGTTGCCTGTGCATAATTTCATTTTAATCCAACCAATAGCTTGTTTACTTATTCCCGGCTGGAGTTTTACCGCTAGCAAACCTACAAAAGGCATAGAATAAGTTATTATTTTTTTTATTATTATTATTTTATTGTCTTATTGTCTTACTTGAGTCATGTCTTATCTCTGAAATTGAATCCTCACGCTGTCTTTTGCTATCACTCTGCAGTGTCACTGCAAAAATATGTGCTATGTCAGATGCCACCAGAATGGACAACCCTGCCTGTACACGACGGTGCCCGGCCTCCATCTGGCAGTATTGCAGTTTATACAAAGTACGGGCCGTTTGAAAACCTCATATATGCAGGCTACATTTGTGCAACTGCTCCTGAGATCCTGCCAGTGTCTGCACTGCTGCCACCGCCAATACAGCTGAGTGACAGGGAGAAGCACAAGTTATTGCAAGACAAGATCAGAACTGAGGAGGCCGAGGCCACAGCCAGGGCTAATGCTGAAGCTCTTCCTGCAGCTAACGTGGGACATATCACAGAGGATCAAAAGATCAGAGATGCAGATTCTGCAGCAAGCAGTAACAGTGCAATACAAGGTGTTGTAAAAACTGAGCAAAACATTGCAGCGAGCAGTGAAGAAATGGCTGATGCGTCAAAACAGCAGATAGAGAGGCCAGAGGCTGCATTTACCAGCAAACATGGGTCCAGCAACAATAATAATCCATTTTCTTTTGAAACCCTCCGCAGTAGTGAGAATGTATTCCCAGAGCTTGTTGAAATGCAGACAGAAGATTTTGGATTATGTTTTGAACCCTGGGAGGACGCACTTGAAACAGACATGTGGAATAAACTAGTTGAGACTTTTCTTCAGCAGTCAAGTCCGTCCAGACCTGCTGACGTGGGCCAGACTTCTGGATGTGATGACCTCTGCTAACAATGCTTCTGACCTGGATTCTTGTGAAACTGATGAATTTAGAAATATTTTATGAATAAATTAGTTGAACAGCAGTTAAATTGAGTTTTACTGATTAAAATGGGTCCTTCAGCTTCAAATTGGACCACGCTGAAATAAAACCGGAACAAAACATATTCAAATGTCAGTAATCTTCCTAAAAAATAAAAGTACACAATAACCTGTTACTAGCTGTACAGATGATGAAGAACAACAACCAGCCCCTCCTACCTCACAGACCTACTTCACCTCCACATCCCCGCCTGTGACCTCAGATCATCAGAAGGAAACATCCTATCACCACTGACATGAACCAAGCACCAAACCTGGAGGGACAGAGCCTTTTCCATTGCCGCCCCCACCCTGTGGACCTCACTCCCCAAACAAATCTGCCTCTGCACAGACCTACCATGCTTGAAACCCACCTTTTTAAATTAGCTTTTAATCTGTAAGTCTACATGTTCTTATTGTTTTGTTTCTCTTCTTGTGCTGTGTTGCTTTATTGCTGTTTTTTTCTAAATCTCTTTAAGTTTGTTTGATGTATGTGATGTATAAAGCATCTTTGAGCACCTGTAAAAGCGCTTACAAATAAATGTATTATTATTATTATCTTTATTAGTTGACTGTACAATGAGGCATTAACATCTCCGCTGCATGTTTTGTTCATACTTCTCTGAAAAACAGAAGTATCTCTAAATAAATGTCAAGGACGTAATTTCATCTTCAGGGCATCGTCTACGACTCAAATCACAGGTTGTTGGTCAGCTCATTGGCTGCAGTGGTTGTAGAAGACATTATGTAGAAAGAAACTGTTTTTTGTCAGTCATTTAAATGGTTTAAGTGGCGTGAATGTTCCACATTGAAGACAAGTTGTATTTCCATCTATCTATCTATATCTATATATATATCTATATCTATCTATCTATCTATCTATCTATATATATATATATATATTGTTTTATAGATGTGTGAGGTTTACATTTTATCAGAGGTGTTCTCAGAGTTTAAAGAGTTAAGGATGAGGCAGAAGCAGTTGGTTTGACAGATGCTGTATTTGTCTGATTAACTTCCCACCTCCTGTTAAGGGGCCGGGTACGACTGATTCCTTAAACTTACACTTCTACTTCCCGTTGAAAAGCTTATTATAGGCAACACTGTCCCAAATAGCCTGGCAAATGGTTTGTGTTGTAGCAAAATTTTAGATGAAATGTCATTTCATCTGATTAACAAATAAAAGACACATTGTCTTCACACACCTCATAGCAGCGTTCACAGGCAGTCTTTCCAGAAACACTGTCCCTGTTTGAATGTGAATGATTTAGATGTGTAAAAGGTACAACTTTAAGTCACCAATACTATGAAATCTATTAATATAAAAACAATGAAATTCAAATTTGATAGAAACTGGCCTTTTTAGATATTCAGAAACTGGTTGTCTTAGTTTCTACGCAATCTGAGCCATTATGAGAACAAAATCCTGACACAGGAAACTCTACCCTAAAATGGTATCAGAATGATAGGAAGCAAAGTAAATAAATGAGGAAGATCTAACAGAGGAAGAGTTTCATCCTAGAGCTCGACCACCCAAGAAATTACAGGGAATTAACTAAAACTCCTGATCTAAACCTCATGACAATGAAAGGAAAACAAGACACATGCAACACATTCATGGAGATTTCTGCAATGGTGTGGATAAATGCCAGGAGTGTCTTTGGCTGCTGGATGAGTTCAAAACTGAGTAAATTTACGATTTAAGATTCTTTTTTTTGGTGCTGTAATACCACAATACAAAGCACAGGAGCATTTGTCCTCTACTTTTTCTCCTAATGACTATTGATTTCCTCCATACAGGCTTGATTGATTGTGTTTGTCCTTACTGAACCAGGACGCCAGAGATTAAAGTCCTCACCCTCTCAGACACCAAGAACACGTTCAGCTGATTCACTTGTGATGCCAAACCGTGACTGTAATCAGCTCAAAGGTCAAGTTATGTGACCTTACGGACAGAAAATGCTTTTGGGGAAAAAGATTTCTGTCCAGTCTCAATAGTTAGTTACACTGTGCACCCTATACACTGTGTTGTCTGAGAAGGATTTATTTATAAAACTTAAACACTCTAGCCAGTGCTGCATTGGAGCTGCTTTGATTTCAATGTGTTTGATTTATTTGGCCACAATGGGCCAGAGAGACCCCACAACAAGCTGAAAATACATCTGATGTATTATCACTGACCTGATTGTGAGCTAACTCTGATCAGCAAGGGATATTTAACCTGATGTTGTATGGATTTAAAGAATATATGCATAAGCTTCATATTTTACATCTGTCGTGTCAGCATATATCTTACTGGTAGTGGTAACATGATATGTTAAAGTTAAATTAAGCACAATATTTTCATCTATGTATATTTTACAAAAACAGCATCATATACTTTTAAATAAACTGTTGCCAAATTTAAATAATTTGAGTTATTTGATTTGTAACCTTCCGATGAATATCAGTAAATCAAATATCTACTCTGCTTTTAGCTTTTCTTTGGTGTCCACCAAGTCCTGAAGAAACATTAGGCTATTAAATTAAATTAAATTATCTAACCTATTCTTCCTGGTGTTCGATGCTGTGTAAATGGTTCATAGTTGGTTCATCAGGTGTCTTCCTCTGCTCCTGGAGGTTATGAGTAATAAAACCACATGAAAATGCTAAAGAAATGCTAAGTTTCTCTGTAGACTTCAATAAAAACATGCAGTTTCATTTGTTTAACTACTGTGATTATATGATCCAGATGGAGCAGCTGTGGTTTAGGAGGTAGAGCTGGTCAGAAATCATCCAGTTATCATTTGCAAATGAAAAAGACTGATTAGTAAGCCTTCATGTTTTTAGCCATGCTAGCAGTTGTCCAGGGGGTTGGCTCATGTCTTTGGGTCATCTCAACAACTGTTGTTACCATTTATCTCTGTGGATAAATCTGTAATAAATGGAGCTTAGCGCAAGTTCTGGCAGGACACGGAGTCAATGCTAAGGATAGCTCAGCTGACAGCTCAGCTGAGCGCAGGCCAGCCCATGTCAGCTGACAGCTCAGCTGATTACTTACCTGGCTTTTGATTGGCGAGATCCCAGTAGAGCACCTTATTTAAATAATCAAGCCTGCCTGCAATTCCTGCTCCTTGCCAGCCTTTGCAACTCCCTCAGGATCGAGAATCAACTGTTTCACCCTTCAACTTGCCTTGCTGCTCATCGTGGCGACATGCGGCATCGATGGGAATCCGTAGCCGATCAACTGAGTCTGGATGTCAGCAGCTCGCGGATCCCACGAGGCCCCTGCCGAGGTAACTGCCTCCAGCTCGTGGCAGCGTTTGTTCGAGTGCGCGCCGACGCACCGCCAGCGAACCTCCTCGGCTCCTCTGCACCTGGGAGCGCACCAGGGAAGGAGGTCCTTCCCTCCCAGCAACACTACGGTTCCGTCTACCGTCCGCCCAACTGACCGCCGCTCCGCAGGTGGAGGGTCGGGACCTCGGCTTCAGCAGCAGGTTCCACGGCCCCGGTAGATAACCGATCCCGGCAGCTCAGTCCTCCATCGAGACGTCACCCTCCAGCACGGTCGCCAGGATGCAGGTCCGGCGCCTTCAACGGTACCGCCGGGTCCTCACGCCACGCCTCCTCATCGTCAGCACCGGCATCGCAGCAAAGCGACGTGGCACAGCGTCCTGACGACTCTACTTTCGCTGAGAGCTGCAGTCCCAACCTCTTCCATGCCTCCGGTTCTCCGCCAGCGGCAGCTGCAGTGTCTTTCCAGTCAGAAAAGGCAGGTAACGTTGTCAATTTCGTAAATATTGTTTGGTTCTGAAACAACTAGCAGCCGCGCCGTGATCTGCGGTGATGTTCAGTGACGCTGCAGCGACCTGGACCTTCAACACTGATTTAATGTTGCCTCGGAGCGTTGAGAGATCAGTCTAACAGCATTATCAGACCTGGCCCTGGAGGAGCTTCAGCTGCTACTCATTTTCTGTAAGTCTTATACTTCCAATGTAGATTCTGACTTATTTCAGGTTACACACTGAGCAGCATAAAGAAGACGAGTCAGTCGATTTTCGACTCGGAAAGTCTGAGAATCCTCACGACCCCCGAGTTGACACAGTTGAATCAAAGATGGCTGCCCCGAGTGTAAACAGTAGAAGCTCCTGTAATATTCTGGTTATTAGCACTTCTGACTAGTTTTTTTCGATCTAAATAACTCGTGCACATTGTGTTGTTCACCGTATATATATGGAAATGCTGCAACAGTGTAATTTACATTGTTCATGTTGTGTATATATATATGAACTACGACGCTGGATGTGCTAACGGTGGCTACAACATCCTGGTAGATCGGTGCCCGTTAACAATCAGACTAAAATGCTGAGTGTCGGTGACTAGAGGCTTCTGCTGATCGGCAACCTGAATTAGAGGATGATCGACGATGTTGTGGTTTGTTTTGCCGTTATAAAAGACACACACTCTGCTACAGCTGTGCAGCCTCATCCACTGTGCTCTGGATCAGCAGATTGGCAACTTCTCTGACTTTGTAACTAGATGATAACTTGTAACGATGATAACTTGTAACTAGATGATAACTTGTAACGATGATAACTTGTAACTAGATGATAACTTGTAACGATGATAACTTGTAACGATGATAACTTGGCTGTGACGTCATTTCCAGAGTTCTGACTTCCGAGGTAAAGAAACGCAGTATCGACAAGATCTTCAAGCCCGGGCTCCTTCATGCTCATGTGTGGTCATTTTTATTCGTCTCTGTGCCCAAGTAATCTGCGTAGCCAACCACCCAGCCTGTCTGAAGCCTCACTCTCAGACCCTGAAGGTATTTAAGGTATCACTCAGTTCCATAATAATGAGTGTAAGTCTGTAGCAGTAAATTCATCCACGCTGCAGTTTGCAGAGACAGGCATCTCAATTGGTTCACACAGCAAACCTTATTCATGCAGTCTAAATCAGTTCATTGCCATTATTTTAACTACTCTGGTCTAGTTCTGGTGTTGGTGAAAGGTACCAGGAAGAGATGAAGTGAAGAGAATGCAGGGGATCTATAATCACTGGTGCTGGCCAACAACACCAAGTGTGGGATGTACTGTAGCACAAAATGAATTGTTTAAAAATAATAAAATAAATAAGTGAGCGATTATGGAATTGGTTCAAGGGTACTTTTTTGGTTTAATTTATTGTTGGCATGTTAACTTTGTAAACATCTTCAACACGCAGAGGTGATAGTCTAAGCACACAGGTATATCTGGGTAGCCAGGCTGGTGCCACATTTCTCATTGAAGTCAACACTTGGTCAGAGAGCTATTTGTTGTCTTTGGGTCACACAACACAAAACTGTTTGAGCAACTGGTGACCAGAGGTAGGGCCGGAAGCCTGACGTCAAACAGAGCTCAGCGACTTGCGGTGTAGTACGAGCGCGCTAAACAAGCCACCAATAGGGATATAGGAGAAGCTATATGTTCTGTTTAGCAATGACAACGAGCAACGTTCATTTAACACCGCGTTCCTGGAATGCTGCAAATACCCGGATAACACTAGCTGCGTCCGGCACATAAAATGCATCACAACCAAGCAGTAGTGATGGTGGAAGCAGAATATCCGCCCACCATGTAGGGAACGATGCCAATGGACAGGGTTCAGGTGCCCTGCAAAGTGATATGTGACTCTTCTGATGTGTCATGTAATCTGGGCATAGGTGATGGGGAATGAGGTCACAGGTCACAGGTTGTGGGAGCAGAATTCCCACCAGGCCTGCAACAGACGGAAAGCTGAGAGCGAAAATGCTCATGTTTATCGTTCCATTAAACCACAATTCAGATCTGTTACAGGCGCCTGCACAGGAGATAACCAACACCTGTGTAGTGAAGCAAAATATAGTCTAGATAAACATGACAGACTGTGTCTGCTGAGAGTAACCCGAACTAGTTAAAGCATCTTTGGGTTAAGAGGGTGCATGTTTTGTCCACTTGATTAATCTCCGTTCCATAAATCATAGCTAGTGTTAATAGGGGGGAAAAAAAAAATACGGCGAGATCACCATCGCCACCCCGTCACCTTAGGATTCACAAGGCTAGTTCAGTGGCTAATCCCTTTGTTTCAGTCCTGATTGATCAACGTGTTGGTACAATAGCAGGAGTAAGTGGGCCGAGGGTCCTGGGGGAGGGCTGGGGGGTCGCAACAGTGAGCGGCTTGCTGACGCACAGCTGAGAGCATGCTTCACTCACGCTATGTAGTCATATCCGATGATCGTAGCCTGTGGGTAAATCTGATCAAGGGATAATTTGGTTTTATTGTCACAATGTTTCAACGTAAATATTTAATAAATAATAGGCTACTCAGTTCCTTCCATTAACAGACCATGAAGGCACATGATCATATCTTCCGGGTTTCTGAATTTCAGAATTTTGCATCCGTGCCCAATGGCAGCACCAACCGGGTAGCCTTCCTCTGTTCATTAAACTGTGCTAGTCTGACTCAACCTGGAAATCATACGCCCTCTGCTGGCCACTGCAACTAGTCTGGTCTAGTTGAATCAACATGAAATGTATGACTCTGCCTCCCGCTTCTTCAGAATTAATGTGTAAAGGATGAGCATTTTGGTAACTTCACAGATTTACATATTGAATGGTCTTCCTCACAGCCTTCTACAGTTTATTTGTACTCACAGTGTTTCATTCCCTCTAACGATCTCACTTTGGCTGATGTACTTATTCGTGTACCACTTGCATTAATGTTACAGTAATCTGAACCGCAAGACTGAAAGAAGGAAGGTGTTCACTAATGAATTTCTGAGTCTAATCTCGTCTTCTGTCTTCCATCTTCTGCGGTCTGTTATTTGGAGAGCAGCTCCTGAGCCAGCCTCCTAGATCCTTTCCTCGTCAACGAAAGAGACGTATACACTTCCGCCTACGAAGGCCATCTCCAACCCGGAGCCCAAGCTGTCTTACATGTTCAAGGCTATGCGCACTCTGAGAAATGCTGGCTATTATGTTCAACCGTGCATACAGCAAACCACCTTTATTACCTTTAGCAATATGTAATGTTCTCTATACATTTAAACAGTCAGCGCAAGCTCCTCTGATAGGCTTTAATATAGTTATCAAGTAGGGAAATCTGGTGTGTCGTGGTTGGTTTGGGGGTGGTTCCTGTCACCGCTTACTGCTTTAGGACTCCATGATGGCTCGTGGAAGGGCAGGGAAAACGTACCCTGCCCCAGGCGGTGCAGGAGCCCCAGAACACAGCCCTGTTGCCAAATGTAATTGTTCCAATAAAGTGTACCTAGCATACAATAAAAGTATTTTGACTAAAGTGTTTCTGACAGAAATGGAGCTTAGCTTAAGTTCTGGCAGGACACGGAGTCAATGCTAACGATAGCTCAGCTGAGCAGAGGCCAGCCCATGTCAGCTGACAGCTCGGCTGATTACTCACTTGGCTTTTGATTGGCGAGATCCCAGTAGAGCACCTTATTTAAATAGTCAACCCTGCCTGCAATTCCTGCTTCTCGCCAGTCTTTGCAACCCACCTCCAACTCAGCTCCTCCTATTACAGCCTCATTTTTGTTGATTGACATGTTCTGGAGTTCTCGTGTTAGTATTTATGTGTAATTTAAGATTCATCGAGCATCAATAAGTTTGTTGTTTCCATTTCACCCCAACCAGTCAAGGCAGATGAGCGTCCACCCTGAGTCTGGTTCTGCTGGAGGTTTCTTCCTGTCAGGGAGTTTTTCCTCTCCACCATTGCCAAGCACTTGCTCACTGTGGAATCGTTGGGTTTCTGTCATTTATAACATAAGCACCCTAAGACATATTTGTTGACATGGCATATACATGACTTGACTGAGCTGTCACATCAAAATCCTATAGTAGCTGCAACATGACTGTAACCTGCCAGAGATCGTCTTGCATTGGTACACATGGAGGAATCAGCGGTCTGTCTGCTGTTCCATTGTAAAAAGAAAAAAAAACACACCGATAGTTGGTAGTGCATTTATGTCCGTAGCATCTGCCATCATCATGTATTGTTAGCCTGCTGTGTTCTGTCCGTACCCTGCACTTGTGCTGCTCCCTTCGCTAAGGCCGCTCCGCGATGGCTCGGCTCGTGGGAGGCAGGGAATACGCACCCCATTCGCTCGGGCTTCTAGAACGGCTCCTGGTCAGGAGGGACCCCGGGGTTCTGCTGCTGCCCTCAGTTTATGTGTTCTATGATGGCTCGTGGAAGGGCAGGAAAACATACCCTGCCCCTGGCTCCCACACAGGCACATGAGAGGTGCAGGAGCCCCAGAACACAGCCATGCCGCAAAATGTAATTGTTCCAATAAAGTGTACCTAGCATACAATAAAAGTGTTTTGACTAAAGTGTTTGTGACAGAACTCTGGTTATCTCCTCAGTTTTGATCTATCATCATCAGGTTAAATTTTCAGCTTGCCTACTGTTTTGGTTTTGGGGGTTTGATTATAATTTTGTCCATGCAGAGTGTCAAACACATGTTTTAAATATTACTCAGCAGCCATTGATTCACTTGGATAAATGCTAAAGGTTCTTTCTTTTACTCCAGTCGGATGTTAACACAACTTTATTTTGCCTTTAGAGACTTAGACACAGATTCTTATCTTCTGCTGCTATAGACACTGTTTCTTCTTCAGGCCGAAGAAAGACATTATCTACCTCAACTCCAAGGTCAGGGATAATAACTTACTAAGTGGTTAAATGGATTATATGCACATTCACATTTGCTTGGTCATGGACGCCCTCAACACACACACAGACACTCAGAGACAGAAACTGAACCGCAGGTGAAATTTGCTGTTGAAAAAACTTCACGGCCAATAATTATCTTTTAACTCTCAACAAAATCAGCCTTGTGACCCTTTTCTAAAGACACAGACTTTAATCCTGCTGAAGTCAAGCCATCACTGAATCAAGCCGACTGCTGTTTGTGATTATTTTAGCTTAATTGCTTAACAGTATTAATAAGTTTCCTCAGCTGTGCTATAACCCCTGCAGAAAACTATATCAAAGAATTACATATGCTGCAAATAAACCTTGTGACTATTTGTTTTTTTTAAATAAATTACTTTATAATCCACCAGAGGAATACAAATGTCACTTCTCAAGACGGACAGAAGACAAGGTGAGAATTGGTCTTTGACTCTTGACTCACATTTTCCCCAACTGTAAAGTTTCAGACACTAAAGCCAAATCTTTGCTCTAATGTAAAGTCACAGTAGTAGAGTGGCTGCATACTGTTTAAATAACATGCAGGGTTTCACTGATGAATACCAGTGACATTTCATTACCACTCATTACCACCCATGACTTCTGAAGGATTTCAATACTGAATATTGTCACAACTGTGGAAATTTCTGCTCTGTATTATTGTTGGTTCCCCAGTGTTGGGATCCCTGCAACATGCCGCCATGATCAAAGATTTGTCAGACAGCAATGCATTGTGACACATTAATGACAGCATGCTAATGTGCTCATAGCAATGAGCAATCAAGTTATTGATGTATTTCAGTTTGAACCCGTATGTTAATAAAGTTTATTTAAGTGAGTTTTAAGAAAGTGCTTTACATGGTTTAAAATTCAGAACAATAAATACATACACACCCAAATACATACATATACAAGTTTATTTCTCAAGTGTAAAAAGAAAGAACTTACTTTTATCACAAACTCTATATAAACAAATGTAATGGATTTAGAGAAAATAATCCCGGAAGCTCCAAAAATACCAAAAAGGTCTGACCTCATATTAAGCTTATTCTGCCATGCTCCTGTGCACAAGGTCAAGATAAACTTTCATGCTCAATTTAGGGGCATCAGAAATATTTGTGTGTGTTGTGTGAAAACAGTCATAGAGTTCAGTTCAGGCTGTTTCAGTATTTGGTCTTTCTTCCTCATCTCCAGCACAAAGTGTTTTATGTGCTGGTTGTCATGAGCTATGCTGAATTTTGACATCCTTTCCCCAACAATGACAACTTTACAAAAACATATTATGTCATCAGGCCAACATGGCTCCTGTGTAAATGAATGGGGAGACATGAGGACATAACCTGATATTACCTTACATCACTTATTTAGTATCATATTTGGATGTGTCATATCTTCAGGTGATTTGTCTGCAGTCGGACATATTGGACAGTTGGACATATCAGGCTGGTACACTGCACAACGTATCTGACCTTCATTACAGCACCACGCCAACGCTCCACAGTAATCGAATCAGAGTCTTGTGTCATTGGCTGTAGTTTTCATCCCTTGGGAAACTTGTTTCCAGTTTTCTTTGTGCTGTAATATTTAGTGATTATTTCCCCGTGTTCTCACCTCTTTTAGCATCAGAAACCTTCACCTCCTAGATCAGAGGTCAGACAGTGGTCCACCAGGATTATTTACCACCAAAGCATCAGACAGTTGTGTGTGTGACAACAACAAGGTCTAAACTCTTCATGCTCAACGGACCTTGGCTCCCTTGGTGTTGGTGTTTATATTTCGACAGGACCACTCACTAACGTCAGCACTGTAACAAATTTCCTGCAGAATTTACAGCAAATAACAGGCAAAAAAGTTGCCCAGAAAGTGCTGTAAAGGTGTTGTTAATTACTGTAAATATAATTACAGTATATTACTAAATACGTTTTACAGATTTTTGCTGTATATAAATTACAGCAATGTATTGTTGTTTTACATTAGAAACAACCATTAATTGTATTTTAGTTTATAACATTATCTTGTATTCTTTTCAAATTACATGAATTTCCTAGCAACTAATTTTGCTAGTAAATAGCTGTTACTTGTTCATAATTCAATATTTTATTGTAGAATATTTTTATAGTTAATACTTCCTTGTTTGTCACATTTATGAAATTGAGCACACTGTGATTGCTGATAATCCAAAATGTATCAACACTACAATAGATTATCTTCAGTGCCGCAACAAAACATTTATTAAGACTAAATATAGTTTATATAAAATGTGTATTAAATGTATTAGACTTCAGGCGACCTTCCTTTTTATGAACTAAAGTATATATATCTATATTTTAATCAACCTTACATAGGCCTAGAAGAAATAAACCTTAGACAGATGGCACAAGACTACTGAAGCCACTCAGTGCAGCTTGTACTACTATAATTTGTAGCAACAAAGTCAAACTTGAGTAATATGTAAAAACTAACCATATTTTGGAACCATATTGTCCTTTCTTTGCGAGAGGCTCAAAGCCATTCAATGTCCATTAATCTTTAGAGAAGTGCAGAGACATGAAGACTGACACTTTTGTTCCTCTTGTTGAGTTCATTACCTTCAACTCGCATGCTCGTTTGATGAAGTATGCAGGAGACGTTCCAATTCAATTTCACCAGTCTTACAGCAACGCAAATATTAGAAAAGGAGATCGTTTTACAGAGCTCTGGATCAGACTACGCTTCCCTGACCAACAACATCTCTCTGTATCAGTTCACAAAGTCTACCCTGCATTTCCCTGGCTCAGCTTTTATCATCACTATACAGGAGGCATGTATGTGTTGGTACGGTCTTGATGCTGATTGGCTCAGATTGTCGTCATTCCCGTTGTACGCCTTCCCCTCGTGCCATCTGACATCATACCTTCTGCACACTTGCTGCAGTCTCAGAGAATTCCTGTTTTGCACAAGAAACAAAACAAAGACAAGACCAACATCCCCACCCCCTCAGGGTCGTGTCTGAATTCTTCATGCTTCTACATTTTTATGATGCTGCAGTCTAACTGTCTCAAACATGTTAAGGTCATCTCTTCCATATAGGGAGTTGTTTGTGCTGACACTAAGTTTTTATCCATGAGCGCATCATGCTTCTTCACCTACTTCTCTGCAATAGGATGTGGGGCATACAGACACCTCTAAATTCTCTAAAGAGACAGCAAAACCCATCAAGTTGTGGAGGCAAGCTCATCAGTTTTCCAAATATGCAAAACTACAAAACGAAAATATGCTTTAATTGCAGATGTCCCGTCCATGCAAGTTGAAGTAGAAAGTGGCTTTGCAGTGCAATGCAATGGAAATACTGAAAGTTGAATAAAAATAACAACATAAGTTATTGATAATAGAAACTGCAACAAAATAATAATTCTCTAGCATCCCCTTAAAGCATATCCCCCTGGATGAATTCTAATGTACTTGACGCTTTCTCTTAATTCACCAGGTTGAAGATGTAGTGGCATGAGAAAAATGCTGCCAATCCAGCCAAAATGTTCTGTTGTGGACCCACAACCACTTGGCCCTCGGTGCACAGCATCCAATTCGTTGCTGTGAGAACATCACCTAAACATAAATAAACGTGGTTTATTATTGCTCTTCTGGCATTTTTAGATTTTCTGTTTCCTTCCACATGAATATACCCACAGATGAAACTAATGTGTCATTCGAATAGTCTCTAGTTTTACAACAGGCTAAAAAAAAAAAAAAAAAACACTACCTAACACGATGAGTCTTGGGAGACTCAGGAAGCAGCATTGTTCTCTCATAGTCAGCTGCTGTTAAGAACACCTGTAAGACAAAGAAAAAATAAACTGAAAAATGAGTGAGAGAAAGGGCAACAGGTAACTAAACACAATACAAAGTTTACACAAAATAAAGGGAAATAAAACCAACAGTTACATTACAGGTTTCCCAAATAAATCACTAGAGTTGAGGGGGTAATTACAGCTAAATCAAGGTCAAAAACTAGCCTAGCCTGCCATTCAAACCTGTAACTTAGCTAGCTAACCTAGATAATTCTGTTAGCATTTTTCCCTCTTATGCTAGGGCCCGCTAGGATGCTAGTGGGCCGTAGCTAAAGAGGGAAATAGCTAACTCGCCAAGATCACAGTAGCAGTTTGACACGATAAAATTAATAAAACAATCGAAAATAATGACATACCTGCAAAACAAACATGCAGTACATGACACGGGTGACAGGCTCTCCTTCTTCAAGTCATATAATGCTAACTGTTAACCAGTGTACAGTTTCTGAACGTAAATAGCTAGTTAGTCAACAACTTAGTTAGTCAACCTGTGCTTTTACAATGTGATACTGTAAAAATGCTTTAAGTTACTGTAATTATTTTTTACCCATAATACAATGCAATATACAGTTACACCTTGTAAAATGTTAGAATAAGAAGCTATTGTGTTTTTTTTGTTTTGTTTGTTAATTTGTTACAGTGTGAGCCCACTTGGTGAGAGGTTCCTTATCCTCTTCAGCTCTGCTTTGAGAAACGTTGCTGGAGGATAATAGCATGACGTCATGGTGCCCATTTTCATCAGCACGATGAGCTTTCAGTTGTCGATGAGTCATTTGCTGTTCAATGTGATGTTTGGTGTTATTTTTATTGCCTCACTTGGCACCTCCAGCCTTCAGTGAGCCATCCATGGAGAACCTGGAGGGTGGGATATTTTATGGATCTTGTGACGCATACACACGCTCACTCGTTATCACAATAATAACTATTATAACAAATTTAAAATGCAGCTGGAGGTCTTAATTCTAAAAAAGTGTATCTGTTGAACAATATGTTGCCACAGGTCATAGAGATATGCATGTTATTATGCAGCACATGCTTAATTTATTGTTCTTTATGACAGACTCCTGTGTTTTTTGATAAATGCTTGTGATTCACGATTGGACCCAGTGGTTCCATATCCATCCAGGCTTATAGAGGATGGGTTGTTATCTGTTTGGGTTTTGGAAATTACTGTACCATGAAATCCTTCTCTATCGAATATCATGGATTTGACAAATTAAACTATGAATGCCTCCGTCTGCCAACCACTTACTCAAAATCTCACACTGTTACACATGATCGTATTATGTTTCTGCTGTTCTTGTAGTGAGTGGATATTTAATACAGTGGAAAAGCTTCTTTCCTCTCGTGAGTCATTGATCCCTTTTCATTAAACTGCAGAAACCATCGTGGCAGCTGAAAAAAGGTGTGATCGGATAAAATGAACAGGTGGGAAAGCTAAGAGTTACTGGGGGGAAAAAAATCAGATTAAGGAGTAAAGAGAAAATATTTTGAACATAGTGGATATCAGTAATAGTAACTCAGGGGAATAGTTTTAGACTTTTATTTAACTTTTCAGACCACGTTCATGACTCAAAAGTTCCCAGGATGAGGTCAATAAACTCAGAACAGGAGGTTAAAACTTTCATCAACACTAATTAACTGAGATTCAAAATGTATTTTTATTTGTAACAAACACAGTTCAACATAAGATTGTCTAAAGAATATACAACAAAAACATATCAAAAACAATATTCAAATTGAGGTAAATAAAATAAAATAGGTATATGGGGTGAAAGGGTGGGGTGTGTACATATTAATATTGTTATGAACATGTTAATGATACATCCAGTGTGTTTGACACAGGTTTGGTTTAGAGAAACATCCTCTAAATTGAATAGGGTTGTGTCAGGGATGGTGAGAGGTAGTGGAGCCAGAAGGCCTCTGGTTAATCAGTGACTGGTAGAAGTTCTGGTAGGTTGTTTAGTGAACATAAAGTAAGATGTCTGTACAGTGACACTTTAACTATGGCATTTAAAAAAACATGACTGATACAAAGGAGATACACCAACATAGAGTCGGTTATGATGAGGTTTAATACCCAACAACATAGGAGCCAAAACCAATAACATAACTGAAGATGTGTCACCAAACAAACAGAAAACAACAACAACATCTATGTTTATGTTATGGAGCACAGTAATGTTTTCTTAGAGTTTGGTGTCATGATCATTTACAACTTTATTCTGAAACTGTTTTTTCCTGGGTTCTTCCTTTGTGTCTTCCTGTTTGATCCCCTGATTGTGTTGAACCTGTGTCTTATCTCCTCCTTCATTGTTCCTTGTTGGATTGTCTTCATCTCATGTCCCCTGTTCATCCTCTGTCTGATTCTCAGGCAGTTTTTAGGTTTTTGCCTCAGTCTTTTAGTTTGTGATTGGGTTTTTGTTTGTACTTTCAGCTGGTTTTAATTTTCTGTTTTTTTGTTTGTTTGTTTGTTTGTTTGTTTTGTTTGTTTGTTTAATTTTATCAGTTCTGTTCTGTTTATTTTTTCCTGCCAATGAACTCTTTGGCCACCCTCCTCCACTCTGATGAATATGTGACCATTGAAGGCACCGTTGGTGGGGGACAGGGGTTGTAATGGGCACCTGAACCACAGCGTGATATTGGTCTGATAATTCATGTATCAAAAGGCAAGGGGGCATTCAAAATAAAGATAATAATAAAATAAAAATAAAATCAATAACACCGAGTTTAACCCTCACATCTGTAGGACTACACAACAAATGGAAACACTTTGTGGCAATGGGCCCTTAAGACTAACCTTTTTCCTTTGTCTGCATCAGCATTTGGCAGCTCACATCAGAAGCTTTGGGTTTTGCTTGTCTTGGCCTGTGATTAGTCTGACATTTGGCAGCAGCAGACATGATCACTAACAAGCCAGTAAGGGCTGACAGATTGTAAGTCTGTCTGAAACAGGACCCAAAGAACAAAGACACTGTCCACTTCATCAAAGAGTAATGTTAAACACAGTAAAATGTTTCAGCCGTAGCCATACGAAATCGTGTTAACTCTGACAATATCTCCTCTGAACACTGGAAAAGCAGGTTTTCTACACTGTTAACAGTGTCAGTAAAGCTGGGGATGTTGGTTAGTAGACAAATAAAAGCCAACTGAGTTTTGAATCACCTGATGTGGTGGTGAAAGCATGAGGCTGACAGACTAGCTGATGAGTGACAGGAAAGATGACATCAGCCGTCACTCTGCTCGCAGTGGGCAGTGGGCAATAAACCGGACGTGGATGAAAGCTCTGTCCTTGCACCATTAGCGTGACAGAAGACACACTCCCACTGTGTCAGGTTCCCGTTTACAGGCCACGAGAGCAGACAGCGCCTGCAGTGTTTCCACTGTACAAACTCAACTAACACTGTGACATACATAATGTATGGATGCAGCCCCCAGGTAAAAAGTGTGACTGCACTACAATAAAGTTTGCAGGAGCCACACCAGAGTAGCCAAAATGAAATTGAATTAGGAGATAAAGGGTTCCAATGAGGAAAAAAACAACAGCACAGCAACCAGTGATAGATGAACATAATAAAGACAGGATGTTAATTAACTGCTACTGCACATGGGGACTTTGCTGCTGATGCGTCATTTGTAAGAGTGGTGCTGAAGGTACGTTGGACTCAAATCATCCTCCAGTTGCTCTGGTGATGCATCAACATCTGCTGGACGAGTTCCTCTCGTTTGTTCTTGTTTCATTATGTCCAGACGTTTTTTCTTGAGAAGTTCATGTTGTGTTGACCAACTTATATTGCATCGCCTCAGTGTGTTTGTTTTCTGATCTGAGTGTTTTCAGCTTTTCTTTGAATTCATTCTGAATTGTTCACACCAGCTTCACGTAGTATGAGACAGTCCTAGTCCCTGATTGGATAATGATCTACTGCTTCCTAAAACATAACCTCATTACACACAGATTTAAATCTAATAAAATAAAGCACAATGCAAATTACATTTGAATCTAACTGTTAGATTGGAGAAACGTTTACCGAAGATATAGTACATCAACTATCATTAATATCAGCATGTTACAGTCACAGAGAAACATCAGGTGTATTTACTTAGGTGTATTTATTATTCCAACTTTAAAAAAAAAAGAATAAAAGCACATGAAAGGTCATGAGGGAGGAGGAAACTTCACTCAGCCGAACTAAGATACAACAATGACTGAAAAATCTCAGCTACTGTTACTGAATAAGATGTAATAGAAATGTTTAATATTCCCAGATAATGAATCCTAATTCAGTGATCTCCTGACCATTATTATAGTGCCACCATGAGGTGGACAACTCAAATACATAGCTATGAAATTATTATATCTGTAAAGATAAGAAACAAGGAAGGAAGGAAAACATCACAGAGGAAAACAATAAGAGTGTTGCAGAAACACAATACATGGAAAAGACATGCTGTTTCTTAACAAATGTACCGTTTCCAAACTAAACTGAGAGTAACTTTGTGCCGTAAGAAGCAGGTCGTAGTGTATAAAGCTGGTAAACCAAAGGATTCAAAGCAGAATTAATGGTGCGAAGCTAAAGACCATTTTTGTAGAAAAATCAATAACTACATTCTTCTTTAAAGGCTGAGTCTTTTAGCTCTTTGTGTTTTCAGTGAACATGCATGAGGAGCATCTGCTGCCTGCTCTTTTAGTCTTCTGCCAGAGAGAAGAAAAGCCCTGACAAGGTGACCGGTTCGAAAGAAAGAATTTAAATCAATGTCGTGAGCCTTGCTCTGACAGACATGTCCAGATGACAAAGGACCAAATGACTGACTTCACATGAAGAGTCACAGCCTGTCAGCAGCATCATCTTCTGTCATTTATTTTTTTCAGTCCGAGGCTGAAGATGCTGCAATTACATGGTCTGATTTAAATTCTTATCTATAGTCAGCATAGGTTAGATATATGTTGGTCACTGAGTAATGTCCTCTGATGTGATGGACATCTTTGTTTGTACCTGGTTGGTGGAATATGCCATTATTATGTTTTGTTGTTATGCGTGGGGTTATAGTCAATATACTTCCAGTACACCTTTATCTATTTAATTATTCTGCCAAAGCAATAAAGAACATTAGAGTCCCAGGACAGGTTTTTAAAACTGCTATTAAATGCATTTGACAGTCTGGTGCACACCACTCACCACTCTGATGTACAACACTGTTCCCTTGTTACAGCCTCAGTTTAAGACTCTGCTGGTACTAGATGCTAGCAAGTAAAGTAAACAGCTGTGACTCACCTCCAAACCTTAACCTTCACCCTGATCCAGAATCATATTATGCTGTCTCTTGAAACAAGGACATTTCACTAACTCAGAGTCTCCTAAAGTCTATTACTGGAAAAAATGTCACTTTTTGTGTGATGATGGTATTATGAGGTTGTAAAAATGATATAGTAATAAACAAGTCTGTCTTTGAAATCAATACAAACAGTATAAAATCAAGAATTGCTCAGTTTTGACTGAAATGAGCTTCTGTTCTAACATTGAACAAAGCTGCAGACATCAGGGATTTGACACTGAAGATGTTGAAGACATTACAGACGTTGATGTTCCTTTGACATGTTTGCAGAAGCATGCAAGGCAGTACTGCCCTTTGGCCCTCTGCTTCATTGATTGTGGATGGATGATGATGAATCTGTTCACTGCAGCAGTCCTGGATCACTTTTAGTCAAACCTCAAGCTGTAGCATGGCTGAACTCTTATCTATCTGAACAAACACAAAATAAACAGCGGCTAAAATATTGCAATGAAGTAAAATGATAAATGTTCAAATGAAACAAATCACTGCATCTTGTTATAAACTTGATATGGATTAATAGATTTTACTAAACAAAGAACCCTAAATATTAATCAGTCCTACCAATGTTAGCGCTGTAGAATGGTTCCTTTGAAATTTCCCATCAGCCACTTTGTCTCCTTTGTTCCTCTCCCCCGCATCATACGGTGGTCAGGCTTATTTGACAGGCGCATCCTGACATGCGCTGCATCATGAGCAGCTCTGCAACCACAACGCACCATGAATAATGATTATGGCATGTATCGATGATGCTAAGTTGTGCGAGAGCACCAGAACCGCAGCTCTGACAGTTTGTGCTCTTTTCCCTGCGGCTCTAGTTTCTCATGTGAGCGTTTTTGTGGTAATGCGGCAGACGATGAAAGCTGCTGCTGTGTGAGCACAATTACTTTAAAAGGCCAACGAGATTTTTCAGTCCTTCAGTCATTAATACAATGACTCTGAGTGAAATGTACCGACCAAAATTAAAAATCAGTATTTGTGGGAACACGTGTCAGATCCTGATCTCTACTTGGTTTTTATCATTGCTCTTGCAGCATTCCTCCTTCCCCTCAACTCTCTGTCAAAGTTATTATAGCAGCGTCCTCTTTTCCCTCTGCTCAGTGCAGATAACAAGCAGCTACACTCATCTGCTGACTCCTCTTCATCCAAAGCAAAGCTTATCGTTCTTAAACACACTGCTCCTGTGAAACTAATTATTCTTGCTGGCTTTCAGCGGCATGTCGCTGGACCAGTAACAAAAAAGTGCAAGGATTTTCAATCCAGCTTGTCCCTTTGACTTGTGTGTGTTTCTGAATCTCACCCAGGTAACAATTAAGATGTTTCTGTGGCCACACACTCCTCCTCTCACAGTTAACATTCTCAGGACAATGGGAAGTCAGTGACATTTATTTGCTGTCATCATCACTGTTAAACTTGTTTTCTGCTTGATATGTTTTTCTTTTTTTCCATGGCACTGAACATTTAGAAATGTAGCAAGCACACATACGTTTCAAAACACTGGACAAAGTGATGAACTCAGTTAGTACATGCCTGTTGTCATGGTGACCCATGAAATTAAAAACATACCCTCAATTAATGATGGTGTTTACTCTGATCACACTTCACACACTTAGCTCTTTAATGTTTGTGTCATTAAACAAATTCAGGCCACGAGCATTGATGTGAGGTCATGTCACTTCCTCCTTCACAACGGAGCCAAGATGGCGACTGTTCACAGCAAGAAGCACGAGGCATTTCACAATCCAGGAAAACAGAAACTGCTCTGTCAGCATAATGCACCAAAACTGCAAGTGTGAATGTGGAAGCATGAAAATTAAAAGGCAGAAATAGACATAAAGATTACATGCATAAAGATGCAGGATGAGGACAAAGTGTCTCCCTCGCCCCCTGGTGGCAGGCTGCAGTACAACTCCTGCCACTTTAGAAGATGGATCAAAATAAAAACAAAAAATGATCAAAATTGATTCAGTGTTGGTCATGTTTCTTTTTGACAGGTCATTTTCTCATTGTATCTTTATTAATCTCTGAGTTGTTTTGTGATCAGATTTAACAGATTTATTCATTTAACAGAGCTAATGGCTGATATCAACTGTCAACACGTTTGTTCTTATTTACGTGTTCACACTGAGTCTGTTAGTTGTCGATACAGAATTGTGGTCATTTATTAGTTTAGATGAACGTGGTCTGCTGTGTATTACCTAATCTGTAAGGAGGAGGAGGACGTTAGGATCAGATACAGTTGTGCAGCTCTGTAAAAGATGATGAAGGAACCTGAATGTTGTTTCTGTTTTGGGGGGGTTGGTTTGTTTGCTTGTTTGTTTGTTTGTTGTTTGTGTTTGAATTCTCCCTGTGAAGTCTCAGACTTTGGTAACTGCTGGTAACTGCTGTAGCTTTAATATTTGGTGATATAGAAACACAATGACTGACTTTGATCCTGCAGCTCTATGACGGTTCAGACCGTTGCTCATTTATCCTTGATCATTAGTTCTGATCCTCTGACATTAATCTGATTTTGTCTTAAAGGTCCTTCACTCTTGGTAATATTTTTGTTAAATTTATTTATATTTTTATTAATAAGTTGTGGTATCTGTGATAAAAACGTGTAAAATACTTTGGACAATTAGACAATTGGACAAGCTTCAATAATGAGGGCAAACATGAAAATACACAGAAAACTATTTCTTTGCATCACGGTTCCTCCTCTAAACAGCTAAAATCTACACCGTTAGCCCAGACTTTGTATTTAATTAAATGCTTTAATTACAATGTACGTAAAGGATTTAAGTTTGAATGCATTCCTAAAAAATGTTTGGTATATTCTACTACTTTGTACACAAAGTCAAAAGTGTTAATAAGTTTAAGATAAATGGCCTTAAATCACTATGTCATGACCACACCTTTTTATCTACACTGAGTTGTGAAGGGCGACCATCTTAACTTTTACTGAACATTTAATCTGTTGGCTAACATTACTTTTCTCACTTTCTCTCTGTAGAAATCTCTGGACTACAACACTTTTTAAAACTTTTTAAATAATGTAAGTACACAGCTCAAACATATTTAACATAGTCTTAGTCATTACATATTGTATGTTTAAGTAGTTATCGTTAGAACTGACGTTCTTCCTGTTAGCTAAGTGTTCACTAGCTGTTGGCTGCATTGATCTGACCGACACCACAGAAAACTTGGTCGGGTCAGCCCCGTCTTTTTAAAAGTGCTCATGGCCCTGTACATGAGCGGAGTTATTTTGTGACCATTGGAAGTAATCAGTCTGATCGAGTGGCTATGACACGTGGGGTTCCTCAGAGGTCAGTTCTTGGACCCCTTTTGTTCAGCCTATATACGCTGCCTTTGGGTCAAATTCTGCAGAATTCTAATGTCAACTATCATAGTTATGCAGACGACACACAGATATATATTGCACTGTCCACAGAAGACTGCAGTCATCTAGTAATTGTCTAGAGCTGGTCAAAAATTGGATGAACCAAAATTTTCTTCAATTAATATAGGAAAAAACTGAGATCATTGTTTTTGGCAATAAAGAGAAGAGGGTTGTTGTCAGTAAATACCTTGAGTTACTGTCTCTAGAAACTAAAGACCAAGTCCGAAATCTTGACGTGCTGATAGACTCAGATCTGACCTTCAACAGTCATATAAAATCAGTCACTGTAACAGCCTTCTATCAGCTGCAGAACATATCCAGATTTAAGGGCTTTATGTCATAAACAGATCAGGAGAAGCTGATTCATGCTTTCATCTCCAGTAGACTTGACTACTGTAACAGTCTTTTGACTGGACTGGACCAAAACAGTGTCAAACAGCTGCAGCTCGAGTTTTGACCAGAACAAAGAGATCAGAGCACATCACCTCAGTTCTTAGGTCTTTACACTGGCTCCCAGTCAGCTACAGAACAGATTCTAAAGTTCTGCTGCTAGTTTACAAATCACTGAATGGTTTAGGTCCACAACACATAAATGACATGTTAGAGTATAGACACAGTAGAGCTCTGAGATCTACTGACTCAGGTCAGATAGTGGAGCACAGAGTTCAAACCAGACACGGTGAAGCTGCATTTAGCAGTTATGCTGCTCACAACTGGAACAAACTACCAGCAGAACTGAAATCAGCCCTGACTCTAAACACTTTTAAGTCCAGTCCATATTTTAATGATTTTAAATGACATTCTTATGCTTTATTAATTATTGTTTTAATGTCTATATATTTTTAAATAAAATTTTCTTTTCTCTCTCTTTTTTTTTAATTGCCTGTCTTAATTTCCATTGTTTTCCCTTGCCTCTGTAAAGCATTATGAATTGCCTTGTGTACGAATTGTGCTATACAAATATATAATATATATAGTATATAATAATAATATAATATATAATATGATTATTATATATGATATAATATATAGTATATAATATATACGAATAAACTTGCCATGCACATGTCCTAGACTCATGGCGTGAGCGGTATCAGAGCAGAACCGGAGCAATTGCTCGGGTCTTTGGATAAAAACCTGCGCCGAGCTCTGACTATATTTTACACGCTCCGCTCACATGCTCTGGTCTGGGTGCAGGGGAGTTAGAGTGAGCTAAATTCATCAATGAGGAGAAAATCAGACCAGGCTTTTATTTGAGTTTGTTTCCCAGATGTTTTGCTGCCCCAGGCTAATAAAAGAGGCCGTTAATCTGTTTGCTATTATTTGCAGCTTTACAGTAAATTAATGTGTAAGTTTTATTAAAACAGAGGGTTATAATCTTATACCCACTGTATTCATCCATATATTTTGATATGATTTGTTGTAATATTACTGTAAACTTCAACAGCAAAATAAAAGACAAAAATAATATACTTTTGTTATTTATTTTTTGTTAGAATTGACACTGACATTGATATTGTATTAAATCAACTTGGAATTTAGTGCAGTGAACTCAATATATTAAGTTAATGATTATACAAAGCAATTGATTTTTCAAAAGATTTTAAGTTAAATCACCTTGGCATTTAGTGTGTTGTACTTAAATTAGCAATCCCATTCCCATTCCACTTAATTTTGTTAACGCAACGAGTTTCCTCAATTTTTTGAAGTAAATCCAACTTATCCAGGCTTACAGTGTACATATTTTAACACACACTTGAAACATCACAGACTTGGTTTTGTGTCTGACATACTGCAGCAGGCGTGGGGAATGAGAAATGGGATGAGTGTGAAGGTCAGACAGTGTTTGTTTTAGCTCAGAGCGATGCAATGCAGTGGAGTGTGGAGGCTGAGAACAGGAGCTGTTCATTCACAGTAAACAACCAACACAACCAAAGGCTCTCAGGGTCTCTGGAAAGGGCAAGATAATTGAAGGAGTGAGAAGCAGATGGAAAAATCACTTTCAACGTGTTTATATCCAGACACACCAGTGTGGAGCGGGAAAGGATAAGAGAAGCAAAGGGGATTATGGGAAATGCGGTTTTAAAGTTTTGCAGAAATTCATCACATTTGATTTGTTGTATATATGCTGCACATGCTGCAGTTAAACTCTGAATGAAGACAGACTGTTTCTTCAGCAGCTGTCAATGACACATTAACACAACATCCCCCCTCCTGGGCCGAGACGCTGGACTTTACATGCATCTGTGTTTCTCACAGAGGGAGGTTTGGCTGTGTTGCAATGGTTGATTGAAATCTGATGGATAATTTATATTGTCGAGGTGAGCCTGTAATTTCCAGGGGAGCAGTAGTCTGTGTGCTTGGCTGGCCACCATGAATGATTAATACATAAACATTATTCATAACTTTCCGTCATAAATTTATACAGTTGTTAATTCTGCCGAGCTTGGAGCACAGGTCGAGAGGGGAGGGAAAGACGATGAGTTTTGGGAGCTGAGGTTGTGGATTGTTGATGTCCTTTATTCTGATCGGTCTTGGCTGCTTTTGTCTTTGTGTTGGTTTTGGAACAACAATCTAATGTAGTGGTTAAATACATTGTTGACATTTTCAGTCCAGTGGTTTGAACTAATTAGGTACTAATGAGTCTGTGTTGTCCTCTGAGACACACTTCTCTGGAAACTGGAGCTTCAGAAAGAAACTGAGGCTGAGGTGAAAGTCTGACAAAAATAGAGACACTTTCTCTCTGTGGATGAGAAACTATTCTCATGAAGTTTTTTATCAAGGTACAAGGAGCTGATTCTGTACGAGGAGCTAAGGAGTTGGATATTGATGCCAGATTGCTTTAAAATAAACTATTTCCTGCATTTATGTGCTCCTGTTATTGCTGTGGTAAAGGGCAGGATGAAGTGTTATATCCTCCACTGGTCAAATTATTACTATTGTTAAAGAATAACATAAAAGTTAAAAAAAAAAAAAAAAAAAAAAAGCTTAGAGCACCTTTTTTACTATTTGAATGTTAACGTTCACCAGAAAAATACACCTCCATGAATCATGCAGAGAGCTTATCTTCACACTGAGAATTAAAATACAGACGGTTTCCATTTTGCTGTGTCAGCTATGTTCTTTTTACTTTAGCTCTGTGATATTACAGCTGACATCATAAATCTAATTGTGTACCTCAGCATAAATGAATAACCCCACTTTTCACAAGCACAAGCAGATATGATCTTAACAAAGGTGAAATTTTGTCTTCACTTCATGTTGTGTCTTGTCTTGGAGCCTTGTAGCATCTGACATTTGAAACACAAACAAATTATGGGACAGTGTCTCTCTGTAGTCGCTTCATGTCTCTGTGGTCAGTTTGTGTCTCTAACCCGAACTGACACACAGTGCTGAGCCTCCTGGTAACACGACTCTCAGCTGCAGAAAAGAGACTAATACAGAAATAATCACAAGTAAAAAACAAAGCTGATTGATCAAAAATGACAAAAGAATAACGAAGTGAAAGAGTTCAGATTGATGAGAGCATTAAAAACTAAAGAGAAAAGGTGGACACTATTATATAACCATCTTTAGAGTCAATTCATTCAATAACACTACACCTGCATTCATCTATCTATTTTCTATCTATCTATCTCTCTCTCTCTCTCTCTCTATATATATATATATATATATATATATATATCCATCCATCCATTCATCCCTGTATCTATAAATCTATATATCTATCTATGTGCAGTATTTAAGCTACAGTGTTGTTGCCAAGTAAAATAGAAGATGAGTGTTTGTATTTTGTTAACCTTTTCAAGCTCTTCTGTAGAGCCCTGCTCTGATTGGCTAGTTTAAACTAAGGACGTCACATGTGACAAATGTGAGCAGAAAGGTGCAGCACCAAATGTTGTTTCTGTCCTGCTAAAGATGTTTAATATCAGAAAACTCCCTGTGTGTTTTGTTTCAGACCATGTGTTGATGGTAGAGGTGGAGTTTGGATTCAGCACCAGCGGAGGTCGTCAACAGGTAAATGTTTGTTGTTATATGGAGATGTACTTTGGTTTCAGTGGGTAAAACCTGTAGCTTCAGGTAAACGGCCTGCTGGATACAGACTGTGATATATGTGAGCTGCTGTTAGTTTGTTTGATTTGTGGATGACAGAGAAATATTGTTTTTGATAAGAAAATACTAAAGTTTATGTATATTTAAAAGATGCGTAATTCTTTCTCCTTGGAGGAAATACAGTAAGTTGAACACATTGATTTAAAATGTTGCAGTATGAGTTGGACTGATTGGTTTTGTGGTTTGTAGGATAATTAAGAAAGAATGAAGGACAGCTGTATGTTTAGTATCATGATCCAGAAATGAAAAGAGAGAAACACACTTATTATTTTTATAATTATTAACTAGGGTTGCAAAGAGAAGATGACATATAATAATATGATACAAATATAATTAAAAAATGTAATCCCATTAATCACTGCAGGTTTTAGTCTGTTTTTTTAAGTAGTAAAACACAACGAGACTGAACATCGTCGCCTGCTCTGATGAAACTGTTCAGATACTTTGTTTTGTGAGTTGGACACTTGACGTCATGAACTGAAAACATAATAATTATGTTTCTTCTGGCTCATGATGCCAGAGCGCAAACATTTTGCTTCACTAATTGGTGAGTTTCTCTGCACCTCCCACTTAGGATCTAAGGGATTCCCTTCAGCCTCGGCTGTTTTCAATGACATTAAAGGCTGGATGGCAAATAATCTCCTTCAGCTAAAACAGTAACAAAAACCAAAGTAATTATGTGGCCTGACTGAGTCCGGAAGCCATCTCATTAGTAAACCAGGCCACTTCTTGTCTGTATGGTTATCTTTGAGCTCTGTCTTGACAAACAGTTACTATGAGTCAGTAATTTTAAGTTTCTCCTGCAGTCTCTTTTCAATGGCTGTGTATTTATTTTAGAGTACATGAACTATCACAGACCTTACTCCCCGTCACTCAGAGATGTGATTAAAAAAAAAAGTCTGTTGTCGCAGTAAAAACTGAAAGGTGATGGAACATTTACAGTTGCTGCTTTTTAGCAGTAGGAAGGAAAGGCTCCATTCTCTTGTTATTATTTGACATCTGGACCTTGTAAATTACAAGGGAAATACAGGAGAAACCCGGAAAAAACGTGAGTGTCGGCAGCTGTGCAAATACAAGTCCTGCAAATTGGCTGCGGCGCACCAGAGTAGTGACGAAGCTGGTGGAAACTCAAACATTAACTAGAACTGTAACGTAGAATTGATACATGTTGTATCAAGCAGCCAGTAGGTGTATTGGTTAATATTTTTAAATAATAATAATTTTAAATATGTCATAATTCTGGCTGTTATTATGTGGTGGATTGGTTGCAGACCACTATACTGAACATCAGCGGTTCTTTGGAAGCGTTAATTAGCTGCTCAGTCAGTCTACTTCTACAAAGTTGTTTGCTGGACTGATGAAAGTAGTCACATTATTATACGTATGTTTCGCATAGTTTAAACTGTACAGTGTCCGTGAGTGACATGAACAGTGTTTTACAAATAATCATCATATAATTATCATTATAGTTATTATTAAAGTTTGTGTTGTTGTTGTTTTAAATAATGTAATTTAATGTTGAGATAACTCCAGTTAAATATGAAGTCATGCCTATTTATGCTTCTCGTCAGTTGCTCTCCTTGCAGAAACGACCCTCCGTTAGCGTCTGTGTCAACACTATTGGCTTTACTTTCAGATGAGAAGGAAAATTTACAGTCACTAGTCTGTAAATTAAAACAGTCTTTAAATGTGAGCAACATGCTTCAGTATTGAAGCTCTGCTCTGTGATTCAGGGCTTCATCATCCAGCATATGGTGAACCTACCAATGTAAATGACTGCTGTTAGGATGGATAGCACTGCATGAAGCAACAGCTACACCTTATCGAGGTCAACACAGATTTTTTGCATTTTGATGTCACAGAATTGTGTGTTTGAGTCACAGAATTGTGTGCTCATTTACAGTTTTTCTCAATTGTTAAAGCACTAAAACCAATTGGCTGAGCAATTTTCTGAATTGCTTGAACTCTTTCACAGAACTGTACACTCTTTTTGTCAATACCTTAAACAATTTTCACATAGTGGAACACAATTTGCCAAACTCACTGACTCCTCTTTGCAAAACTCTAAACACATTCTCATTCTTAAAGCACATTTTGCATTATGGGACACGTGATTCAAAATGGTAAACATTCTTCTCAACATTAAATCACAAATAAAGCACACATGCCACAAGTTAAGCACAACAAGTCAGAATTTGTTGCATTTAATGTCAAATGAGCTGACATCACCAATATAAGCCATTTGGGAGAACAACCAGGTTGTTGAAGGTTGCAGCTTCAAAATGGATGCCAATCATAGACCAGGAGGTCAGGGAGTCCAAATACGGCAATTTCCGACAAAATTAGAGCCAGCATTGTTGACCATGATCTCGTCCATAGTTTAACGATGAGAGAGGCAGGGTTGAGGGTTCAACCCAATCTAAGCATATTTACTGTGTCCACCATTATATGGACATTCAGAGAGGAGAAAGGTACAATACTTACAATATTTTTGACATTGAAAGTTTACAGTACTGTTACTATATAGTGTATACAGCTCTTTGAAAGTTGTCATCATTGTATACATACATACATGAATGTTTTTGTCACAACACATCCCCATTTTGTAGAACTGAAACTGACTGACACATGCAGGTGGAAGGGCATGCATCTTCACTCAGCAGCAAGAAAATCTAATAGTAGACTTGGTCTGTCAAACCGACACCATGTGGTTCAGGGAAAAATTGACCGTGTCCTGGACATGAAGAGTAAGAATGAAGTTGAAGAGTTGAAGAGTTGCTATTTCACTATGTGCAAGTAAGTGTACTTTCACATTTGCTATAGTACAGATTCTCTACGGTAATGTCATATACTGTACATACTGTCATACTACTTTATGTACTTAATGTACAGTGTACTATAATTGATATTAGGTATGATACTACACCACACATACAGACTACAGAATATGAACTTAAAAATGCATACAGTATTTCTACTGTATTTTTTTTTTTTTTTTAATAGCACATACAAATCTAAATTGATGTGTTTTGTTTTTCCACATAGAGAATATTTGAACTGGAGTCAAGAAATACAGTTCATGAGTTCATCTATATTGATGAAGCAGACTTCAACCTCACAAAGACAAGAGGAAGAGGCAGGAACATAATTGACCAGCAGGCCATTGTTTATGTCCCAGACCAGCATGGTGGAAATATTACAATGTGTGCAGCAATAAGAAACCATGGCGTCTTCCACCACCATGTTACTGGGAGCATGCAACACCCAGCACCTTTTGACTTGCTGGCCTACGACACACCTTGTTAGCGCAGCATGGTCATGAGGGAACCGTGTATGTTGTTGTCTGGGATAATGCCAGATTCCATCATTTGATACAAATCTGGAAGTGGTTCAACATAAATGGGCAGTTTATGAATGTTTACCTCCCGCCCTACTCCCCTTTTCTGAACCCCATAGAGCAGTTTTTCTCCAGCTGGAGATGGAAAGTTTATGATCACAAACCCTGCATGAGAGTCAATCTCTTAGAGGCCATGGGTTTGGCCGGTGGTGACCTGGCCAGGAAAAGTGTCAAGGCTGGATACGACATACCAGGGGGTTCTTTCCACGTTGCCTGGCGAGGGAAAGTGAGGGAGAGTGAGGGAAAGCATTGCCTGTGATGTGGCACAGAGATTTGTTTGCAGCATTGGAAAAAGCGCATGTATTTTTCATTTGTACTACAGTATATCACCGTATGATATTTTACAATGACAAGTAATAAACAGAAATACTGCCATTTTTTTTTTTTTGTACAGTACATACCCCGAGTTTTGCTCGTTTTAGTTGAAAATGTATTTCAGTGCTGTAAAAAATTCTGCTGTTGTATGTATCTTGAATGTTGTGCTTTCCATTTCTGGTGTAGTGTTTACCAACTGCTTCATTGTGTTTTCATTTTGACTGTTGTTTCTGTTTTGAGGCACTAGTTTGCTTTTGCAACAAGAGTCGAGAGTTTTGGGAGATGCTTTTGGACAAATGAAGTTTGTAGTTTTGAGAAAATGGTGTAAGGTTTCAGAAACTGAGTTTTAGCATTTAAGCAAAACTGTAAAATCAACATCATGTAAACACAAATGCACAAGGTTTGGCTTTGTTTTTTGGTTGATTGCTGATGCTGGTGCCTGTGTTCCTCCTGGTTGTTAATCAATACAGGTTCAGACATGTAGCACTAAAGTCAGATGGACTATAAATAACTCAGTTTGACTTGAGCCCTCATGATGGACGGACTGAGGAGATGAGAGGTCGGACATTTTAACCACCATTATTTTTCCACATCTGAAGCACATCTGCTCTTCCTCTTTTTGAAAACGAACCACACCTGAGTTCAGATCAGCTCATCGTGTTGTTGGCTGGAAAGACTAACCTGGACCAAACACTGCAAATGAGCCTCCACCACTGCTTGAAGTTTTCAAAGTTTCCCCTTAATAACACTGATTGACTTTTCACTGACTTTGCACGGGGCTTGTTATCTCGGTTGATGTGCTGACTCCAGCTCACATTTCTCATGTAAGAACTCAGCCCCTCTCCGCCTCTGCATTAGCACTTTAAAGCACATCTGCTGGCTGCTGGGGCAATTACTGCCACAGATACGATGATTTCACATCAAGATTTTTACCAGACACGGAAAATGAGGCTGGAGTTTTGAAATGAAGGAGCTAATGATGGAATGAAAAAGATGTTTAGTATTGGGAAAAAAAACATCAAGATGTTGAGGAGGGAATATATTAGCCAGTGTGAACCATGTGTGCTGTTTTCCTGAACTATTTGCTTTATTTGTGCTGACCCACATTTCCTGTTGGTTTGCCTCAGGAGGACTTGGCTTTGTTTTCAGGGTTGCATCTCTCCGTCTGGCCATTTCAAACAAAAAAGGCCCTTTTTAAACAAAGCCATATGCTGCCCTGGCGTCTTTTCCCTTAAATAGAAAACATGCACATCACTGTTCTGAACTTTGCAACATGCAGAGTATTTGCAGTTTTTGTCAACTATTAAAGAATAATTTTGATTTATTACAGCTTGTGTTTAACTTGACTAGTTCGGATTGTGTTGTTTCTTGTTACTGAACGCATCGTAATAGGTTTTATTTATTGTCCAATGATGATGGTTCATCATCAGTGGACTCACTTCATTTGGTTCTCAAACCTTGTCGGGTGATAATCAGCAGTAAAGCCTGATTTATGCTCGTCCGTACCCCTGCCTCATTGCGTAGCCTGTCCGACCCCCTCTGTATGAGCTTACGTGCACCTCTCCATTTTTTTAAGAATCTGTCACTACTGAACTATGACCTGAACCCAACTGCACAACTCAGGAGGCAAAGTAATAAATCAAACAAGTCTTTTATTATCAAAGTTCAACAAAAATTCACTCACACGGAGGAAAAAAACACAACTTTGCAAGTAAACAAAAAACCACTGTTACGAGGGAAAAAGTCAACTATCAAAATAAGAACTAAAGCAAACTAACAAAAAAACACTCAAGCAAGGGAGAATCTACTAACTAAAACACTGACTAGACAAAGTAACAAAGAAAGATACAAAAACCTGACATAACGGGGGCATGAAACAATTACTTGAAAAATCAAGGCAGTGGTATGGAGCTGGTTCTCTGTAGCATGAGACAATATGAACTGGCACAGACAAGGGGAGACGCAGACTATTTCAACACATGAGAGAAATGGGAAACAGGTGGACACAATCAGGAATCAGGGATGATAGACAGGTGACACAAGGGGAAGAGCAGGTGACCTGAAACGAGAGGAGAGTCAGACTTTCAAAATAAAACAGGAAATGACAAGACAAGATTGACACAAGACAATTAAATACGACCAGATTTCTTGGTCATGACACTCTCCGTGGTAACGACAGAGAGCAGGGTTCTGATTGGTCCGCTAGAATTACTTTATTTCCGGAATCTCGCTTTGCCGGTTGTATTCCTTCCAAAACAACAACATCACCACGCGTCTCCTCTTTAGTTTTCGTCTCATTTACAATAAAATGTAAAAGTTTTTTAATGTCGATCAGTTCCAATTACAACAAATGTCTTTTCTCAGTCTCCATTGTTCATTTTGTGTGGAGAAACAAGGCCAGCTGGTAAATAAACAACAACCAGCTTGGTCCAACAAGTAGTTTGGTCCAACTTAAAGTTGCACCAAACAATGTGATATTATTGTGGAAGTCCAGATGTTAGTTTGCTGTTCTGCAGTTTAAAAAAAAACTAAAATTTGCCCATAAGAGAGTTGGGTGTCAAGTGGAAACTTGGTTTCAAGGCCTTTGTATCATAATTTCCCAGAAGCTTCGAGGTGGCCGATTCAGACCACCTCGTGTCTCGGTTGTGATGGATAAATCTGTCTTGTTCTCTCACCTTGCTCATGTAATTGAGGCTTCAGTTGCCATTGCAGCACATTATTGTAGTCATAAAGGAAAGAAAACTGCCCTGCACCCAAAGGCAGCATCAGTGACAAACAGTAGACCACCACATGTCTGAAGTAGAAGGATCCACTGTGCTCCTCCAGACTTTTTTCATTTGTGTGATTTGTGTGTTGATAAATTTCATGTAAACGTTGAGTAAAGTACCAGACCTTCCAGGACTGATGGAGACTGAAGCTGCTGCTGCTCTTCTCACATTGTATCTGTCCACATCTGTATGTGTGTTTGTGACCAAAGGGTCTCTAAATTTCTTTCACTCTATTCTGGATGTGATCATTAAAGTGACTTAAATATCTCATCCCTGACAAATGATCCAGCTTTCCTTTGAGTCACATCTGCAGAGGGAACATACGTGTTGAAGGCCTGACTTTAATTTACTGAGGCCAAAATATCTGTCAAAGGTTTGCAGATGAGGCAGATGATTTTCACAAATAAAGCTGGTAGAAAACAGTGTGATTGTATGTGCTGTTGTGTGTGAAGATTGTCAAGACAAAATAACATGAAAATTACACTGAAGCTCAAGGGCCACAGTCAAATTCTCTTTTATATATATATTTTTAGATTCCTCCATCAGCCTGAAAATGCATCCAGGATGAGCTGTGATTTAGGTTTGCCACAGTGGTGTGTGTGTGTGTGTGTGTGTGTGTGTGTGTGTACATTATTAGGCTGAGTGTAATTTGATTCAAATGAAATTTGAAGGCTCATAGTATTGCTGCCTGAGCTGAACACATTTCAGCTGATAGCTGAATGCTTAATATTTTATGTGTAACACAGACTGGCAATCTGTGAACACAAACTGTAATATATATGAGCAAACACCCAGCGAGGAGCAGAGCAGATCGAGCGGAGCTGCTCTGTGAAGCAGAGGACGTTTGACTGGATAAGGAGCCCTTGACACCCAGACTCCATATCTGTCTCTCTGCTTCTCTTTCTTCAGATTGGAGGGTGGGTTGAGGGTGACGGTGACTGGAGTGCCTGGATGAGGTGAAGTGCTCATGTTAAAGTGTGACAGCGGAGCAACGAGCCTTTGGAGATGCACAATTTATCTGAGATAGTTCTCAGTTTTATCTGAGATAGTTCTCAGTACAGATAAAGTTATTATAGTGGGTGATTTTAACATTCATGTAGATGTTGTCAACGATAGCCTCAGTTCTGCGTTTAAAATACTGTTAGATTCAATTGGCTTTTCTCAGCACATAAACAAACCTACTCACTGTTTCAACCACACCCTTGACCTTGTTCTTACCTATGGTGTTGATGTTAACAATTTAATAATATTTCCTCATAATCCTCTTCTCTCTGACCATTTCTTAATAAGGTTTGAGTTCACTGTGTTAGATTACACAACTTCTGAGAAGCAGTTTCACTACAGTAGGTGTCTGTCTGACGATGTTGTGGCTAAATTCAAAGAACAGTTATTTATCCAAGTGTCATATATGAATACAGCAGAGGATGACTATCTTAAATTTACTGCTGCTCAGGTTGATCATGGTTTTGACAGTGTTGCATCTTGCCTACGTTCAACACTTGATGCTGTTGCCCCACTGAGAAAGAAGGTAGTGAATCAGAGGAGGAGAGTTGGTTTAACTCACAAACACAGGCTTTAAAGCAACAGTCAGATTCTAGAGAGGAAGTGGCTTCAAACAAACAAGAAGAATTTTATGTAGCCTGGAGAAATAGTTTCATAGAATATAAGAGAGCCCTCAGAAAAGCCAGAGCCTCTTACTATTCTTCTTTAATTGAAGAAAACAAGAACAACCCAGGTTCCTTTTCAGTACTGTAGCCAGGCTGACAGAAAGTCATAGCTCTGTGGAGACGTCTATTCCAGTAAATCTCAGCAGCAATGACTTTATGAACTTTTTTACAAATAAAATTATTGTCATCAGAGATAAAAATTAGTTACCTCCTTCCCACTTCAGGAGCTGATATTTCACCCAGTGCAGTAGACTTGGAATCAGCATTAACAGCTGATTTTTATCTGGACAGTTTTTCTCCCATAGATCTGAACTGACTACAACAGTTTCTTCATCCAGACCAACGACTTGTCTCTTAGACCCTGTTCCAACCAGGCTGTTTAAAGACGTCCTACCTTCAGTTGATATGTCCATCTTGCATCTGATAAATCTATCTTTAGTAAAAGGCTACGTACCACAGGCTTTTAAAGCTGCAGTAATCAAACCATTACTTAAAAAACCTACTCTGGACCCAGGTGATCTAGATAATTATAGACCCATATCAAATCTCCCTTTTATGTCCAAAATCCTGGAGAAAGTTGTTGCTGCTCAACTATGTGATTACTTACATGAGAATAGTCTTTATGAGGATTTCCAGTCAGGGTTCAGACTCATCATAGCACAGAAACAGCATTAGTGAAAGTTACCAACGACCTTCTTATGGCCTCTGACAATGGACTTGTCTCTATTCTTGTCTTGCTGGATCTTAGTGCTGCGTTTGACACAATTGATCATAACATCCTGTTACATAGACTAGAACATGTTGTTGGATCAGAGGCACTGCGCTTTCTTGGTTTAAATCGTATCTATCAGATAGATTCAGTTTGTTCATGTACACAATGAATCTTCCACATGTACTGCAGTTAGTCATGGAGTTCCACAGGGTTCTGTGTTAGGACCAATCCTCTTTATCTTGTACATGCTTCCCTTAGGAAACATCATCAGGAAGCACAATATAAACTTCCATTGTTATGCAGACGATACCCAGCTGTACTTATCTATGAAACCAGATGAAACTAACCAGGTCATCAAACTTCAGGACTGTCTTAAAGACATAAAGATCTGGATGACTCAGAATTTCTTACTTTTAAACTCAGACAAAACCGAAGTCATCATACTTGGCTCTGAACATCTAAGAACATCATTTTCAGATCACATAGCTAATCTGGACGTCATCACTTTGTCCTCCACTACTGTGAGGAATCTTGGAGTAATCTTTGATCAGGACATGTCATTGTATCTCATATTAGACAAGTCTCTAGAACAGCTTTTTTCCACCTACATAATATTGCAAAAATCAGAGGCATCCTGTCTAGAAAGGATGCTGAAAAGTTAATTCATGCATTTGTTACTTCGAGACTGGACTACTGTAACTCTCTACTATCAGGGTGGTCCAGTAACTCCATCAAAACCCTTCAGCTAATCCAGAATGCTGCAGCACGGGTATTGACAGGAAGTAGGACCAGAGATCATATTTCTCCAGTATTGGCTGCTCTTCATTGGCTTCCAGTAAAATCTAGATATCTAGAAAAAATCTAGAAAAAAAATAGAATTCAAAATCCTCCTGCTTGCCTATAAAACCCTTAATGATCAGGCTCCATCATATCTTAAGGAACTCATAGTTCCTTATTATCCTAATAGATCACTTCGATCACAAACTGCTGGTTTACTTGTGGTTCCTAGAGTCTCTAAGACCAGAATGGGAGGTAGAGTCTTCAGTTATCAGGCTCCTCTCTTATGGAACCAGCTCCCAGTTTGGGTCCGGGAGGCAGACACCGTTTCTACCTTTAAGGTTAGACTAAAAACTTTCCTTTATGATAAAGCCTATAGTTAAGTATGGTCGAGGCAGGACACGGGCCTGCCTGAACCATCCTTTAGTTAAGCTGCTATAGGATTAGACTGCTGGGGGACTCTGACAATACACTGCTCCTCTCTGTCCCTCACTCCTCATGTCTCTTTCTCTCCCTCACACTTCATGTCCTGATATTTATATTTAAATATTACATATTTTTAACATCATCTGTTCTCTCTCTCAGTTGTGTCTCCCCCTACCTCTTTCTCTTTTACAGGAAGTTTTGACTCCAGAGCTGTTGGACTCCAATTCTTTGATGACATCATCACTTTCATCTTCATCATTATTATTATTATTATTGTAATATTAATTGTAATGATAATTTTACTTTAACAACTACTTGTAACCATCTACTCTCTACTGTCTCTTTCTGGTCTCCCACTTTTCTTCCTCCCCCCTCCCCCGTCCTCCTCACTCTTTTCCTCTGTCTCTTCTCTTTTCCCTGTTTTCATTTCACTCCAACCGGTCGAGGCAGATGACCGTCCACTCTGAGTCTGGTTCTGCTGGAGGTTTCTTCCTGTTAAAAGGGAGTTTTTCCTCTCCATTGTTGCCAAGCGCTTGCTCATTGTGGAAATGTTGGGTTTCTCTATGTAAAGTGCCTTGAGATAAATGTTTTTATGACCTGGCGCTATATAAATAAAATAAATTGAATTAAATTGAAATTGAATCGCTTGTTCTGTCAAAGGATCTGAACAACTGGAATAGTTCAGTAGGTTTTACTCATATCAACAGTCACTCATTTCCTGTTGGTGACTGGAAGTCTTATGTGTGACCAATTACTGTCCCCACTGTGAATAAATGAAAGATAGTCTGTTCACATCTGACCAGTCACAATCAACCTCATCTATCATCAAGACTTTATAAGAAGTGATCTGATGGTTTTAGTTCGACCTGTTCTTTGGTTCATGTCCTGTATCCTGTATAACGTCACGAAATAAACTCATTCATGAAGGAACAACAGCCAGTCACATGTGCTTTGGTGCTGGAGAGGAAATTTAATCAGACAAACAAACAACAGGTGGTGTTCATAAACATTCAGTCATAACGTAAATAACAGTTTAATATGTTTGCTGTCAAAGTCTCATTTTCTATTTTTTTATGTCTTTTAACTTGATTGATGATTTTATTTCTCATGGCAGCAAAGGAGGTGATGTACTGGACTTTTGTGTTGAAGAGGAAGTGGACATGAAAGACAAAGATGTAGTTTTACCAGTTGATCTACAGGACAAGGAGACGTTTCCTTTAGAAATGAGCATCAAAACAAGTGGATGAAAACACAGATTATCCAGTGTTTTATTTTTTTTATCATATTTTTTTAATTCAAGGCAGCAGAACCTGAGATATCCTTTTATTCTGTGGGTCGGCCTGAATTTACATTTCCTATAATGTAATTCTCTCCACACCTCCAGGTTTTAGTGCAGCTGATGTTGACGTAACATTGGTGGAGCGATGCCATTAAACTGAACTGACTAGCCAATGAGTGGACAAGTAAAGAAGTTATTGTAAATCAACAGAAGCTATGATCAGTGGATCCAAGTGTGACTGATATATTGACCATTGCACATTTTAATGCACATATTTACTTTATAGCCAATGAATCACAGTCAATCTGCCTCTCTCATTTAAAAACTCTGGTCTTCTCACAGACGATGTGATAACGGAGAAACTCCTCTGATCCAGAGACTGGCGTCTGGGTTCATGATGTGTAGACACTTCATTATACAACACCTGAATCGCCTCGATCATTTCAAACAGTATTTGCTTTCATGATAATTAAAATCATCACCACAGTGTCCTGATGTACACTAGCTGTTACTCTGGAGGACGGTGATCCACACATGCACCTAATTTGCTTTGGCTGTAATTGTCCTCTCTACTAAAATGATTAAATAGACTCTGTGTAATTAATCAACAGTCTTTAGTCCCTGTCAAATCAGAGGGTTTTGTTTAAAACAAAGGAGAAAAACAGAAAACATTAGTTTTCTGTCCAACCATTATCAAGTTGACATCTGTGATTTGTAAACCACATTGTCCTGTTCACAGCAGATATAAACACATCACTGTGGCAGATATAAATCAGGTCAGCTTTTCACCAGAGCTGTAACATACGAATGATCAGGTACATTCTTAGATACAGTTTTTAGGTACTGACAGTTTTTCGGTGAAAAGAAAAGAGATAATAAGAATTCACTCTACATATGTGGTAGAGCAGAGAGGGCAGTGAACCGCACTTAGGCTGTTTAAAGATGAACAAGTAGTTATGAATGAATCATGAGCAGTTTGTTGTGGTGCAGAGTCCCTGAGTATTGACCAGTGGTGAACACGAGCCTCAGCTCTGGTCGCACTAGTGAGTCACCATCAAGTCAGTGTTGAAAATAGCAGATAATCTATAAGAGTCCAGAACCGACAGTTTGTCTGTTTTAACTAGTGGCTCTAATTGTGTTACGTCAAAGAACAGACTAATGTTTAAGATCTCTGTATTATCCAGTTTGAACAAAAGGAAAGTGAGTCAAGGCGTTTGCAGACTGGAGATTGTAACCCACCGTGCAGCTCAAACAAACACCATAAATTCAGTCGTGGCAGGTGGAAACAGCACAGACCATATGCTGCACTTTGTAGACTCTGCCTCTGTTGTTGTGGAGGATCAAAGTGTTCACCACTCTCTCCCTTCCAGTGAGATTTCAGCTCAGCTGAGGGATTAGGCTAGCCTTGAATTTAAAGGGGTGGGGGTAAATTTTAGCCTACAGGGGGTGGCATGTTTCTATTTGTGGCACATGCTGCATAAAATCAAGCTTGGTGTCTTGCAGGCACTCACTGGAGTCTTGGCCCTGTTTTGAAGGAAATACTGCAGTTCAGTTATGTATGAATATAAAATGAACTACATACAGGCATTTCAGCTCTGCAGCCTGTGTTTGTTTCATTTACTTGTTATTATGAAGGTAAACCAGGCGTGTGTCTAGGATCTACACTAGTCGTATATGAAGATGTTTCTTCTCAATGTGTATCAGTGCCCAACCCTTTATAATTAATGAGAGCCATGCTGTGTTCTTGTCTTGGACTGTCATCTTGTATGAAACGCAGGTGTTACTGAGCTGATGGGGGCCTGAGGCTCGGTGTCACATCCACCAATCACATTGGGGTTTATAGCAGATTGACCAATTACTCACCAGCTGTGCACACAGTGGGGGAGGGGGTGGACAGAGAAATGTAAAGACGCAGAAATCTGAAGAGAACAGTTTTGACAGGAATGGCATGTTGCCCATTTTCTATTAATAGTCGTGTATGTGAAGTTCTCAGCAGAGTCTGTCTCTGTGATAACAACTAGAGACAATGACAAAGATCCACTCGCTCCCAACACGCTGTGGAAATGGGCTAACTTACCCTAACACCTGTTACCTTTTGGAATGAAAAGATAATTTATGAATAGAAACGAAAAGTGGTGACCTGGGGGCTAAGGAAGCAGACTTGGGTCCAGAAGGTCCCCGGTGCAAATCCACCAGCTACCATTGAGCAAGGTATTGTCCCCACACATGCTGCCTCACTTTCAATCACTCGGAAACTTTGTATGATCCCCAGATCGACTTGGTTTGTTGGAATCGCTGTCTCAGGAAGCACAATAAACTCTTATTGTTTCTGATTCTGCTTCACCCCAGTTGTCTTCTCCCTCCTTTAACTGGCTCAAGCAGAACTTCAAGAAACATTTTTTGAGCAAAGTGTTGTTTTTTTCTGGTCTGACTGGGCCCCTGATTCTGTTTCTGTTTGAGAGTAAACCAAATAAATGAGACACTGAGTTAATTAATTTAGATGTTGTCAGAGTTTGTCAGCTGGTCACAACTGAAACACCTCAACAGTGAAATGGATTTTCACAGTTTTGTAGGAGCAGAACCAGGTGTTTCAGTCCCTAGTGATATATCTAGATGGTGACCACAGATCATCAGTTGTGTGTAAAATATTATGAACTACGAAGCAGGTTCAACATAAGTGGAGATATGGTTTCATTATCAGTCTAACACGAGCCGTCCAGGGTAAACCTGTATCGTGAAACTGGCTGTCGACCAGCTCAAGTGACTTTAAGGACCTAATGATTTGGTTTTAGCTGCAGCTGAAAGAGATATGGTGACATGTAAATAATACGATCACATAACTAGAAACAGTAGAAATAACTTATATTATCAAAGTCTAAGAACATTAAGTCAAATAAAGCTGTGAACTTGTACAATCAACAAACTGGAGAAGAAACAATGTAGAAATTTAATGCTTCCAGATCTTATATAAGTTCACCTATTGAAAAACAGTTTAACATCAGTCAAGTGAAGGTTATTGAATTGAAAATATTTCCTCCACTTCTCCTCTCCTGAAGCAATATTTCTGATTCCTTTTAAAACATTAATGCTTTTGCTTTTCTCTCCTCAATAAATTAGGATTCAATAAAATATTAATTAATATTTAATGGTCTTATTGTGCATTATTAAAACCAGAATTAGCTAGTTAGGCATTTCTGTTTGATTTGGTAAATTAATGGTGTTGATTTAGACTTGGAGATATCTCTCTGGTTTAAAGAGCAGTTAAATGAATAACGAACAAAGAAAAACTCAACAAGATAAGAGAAGAGTGTTAGTGTTGCAGTAATTTAAAATAACAAAACATCAATAATGTCCAAATCATCTGGACAGTTTTGAGTATTTTTAAATTTTAAACCAATACTTACCCCCTTTGTGATGCAACATAAAATAGCAAAATGGAATAATAAAAGTTGAAATCTGTCTGTGGTGTAAGAGTTAATCAGCTGGTATAAATAAATCAGCACACGCAAATGAAACGTCTCCTTGCTGTTTCACAGTGGGAATCCTCATGAGGCAGATTAACATCCTTTTATCTAAATACGTTTAAATTTTGGTGGAGTACAGGGTTGTCATAACTGGTGCTGATCCTCCGTGAAATAATAATGTACATATAAAAATCATTTAAAGAAGTAACAATGATAAGAAAGTTAAACTGAAGTCAATTTAAAGCTAAGAGTCATTTATCTGTGAACGTGTCAGTATTTAACATTAGAAATAAATTAAATGGTGGGAAATATTGATGGGATATTCTAAGTATGTGACACCTGAGCTGTGCAGACACGACAGTTTGTCAGAAATATTATTAATATTTCATCTGTGTTTTGTCTTTTTTTTCTTCTCTGTCAGTCTCCTGACAAACGTACCTGAAGTAAATTCAGGCTGAAGAAAAGTACCCGGTCTCTTTTACTGTGAACCAGAGGCTGCTAGCTTCAGTCAGAGGGACATGTTTGTCAAACACTTTATTCTGCTGTGTCAGACTGATGTACGTTTCTACTAAGCTTCAGGGAACAAGCGTAGGACAAACTGATCCGATCTGAAGGGCGTCTCATACCTTCAGCTACCATATCACTAACGGTGTGTGGCATCAGGCCTGATAAGTGTCTGATGGTGTAATAATTCAAAAATAACAGTTGATTGGTTAAGAATCTGCCACTCAGCCAGAGAACAGTTATGGAAAATAACAAGTAGCCATTCAATTCATCGTCACATTAGTTGTAGTATGTATTGTTTTATTTTTCACTTCATCCCCTTTTACAGAGTTTAACATGAAAAACACAGTGCTTTTGTGTCGGGACCAGCTGGAGTGAGTGTTTTCAGTGAAATTGGGTGTTTTCTCCTCAAATGTGCTGGTTCCTCCTTAAGACTGGTGCGATGGCTAAAGGGTGAGATGTCAGAACAGATTCAGATTTGAATTAGTTGGCCTTAACACAGAGCACTGAAGCTGCTGGTGGAGGACAAGTTGTTGAAAGAACCAGTGACACAATAATATCCAGTCTAGTTTGAGTCCCTTACATTATTGCTTTTAAACACTTATCAGTGTCTTATAAACATGCTGCTCTTCTGGTCTTAAATCTGAACCATCTCCAAATAACTGACCGTGTTTTTTTTTTTTTGGTTTTGTTTTTAAATTGGTTTTAATTTCCACGGGTTGATAATTAACTAGTGATGATAGATATGTTGGACATGCTGGGTTTTCCTCAGTGCTGCATCCTCTCATGTTGCAGGAGGTGGCAGGGTGATGTGGATAGTGAAAGAGAAACAAACATTGGCACAGCTTCACAAAGAAATGGTTCTGTGACAAAACATCAAACAGTATCATAACATCTCATATCTCATTTGAAATTTATCATTGTATCGTTTTCCGAGTCATAGATCAGCGTAGTCCCTTGCCAGCTCGTGTGATTTCTGTCCTCAGACAGGGCTGCGATTTGTTTGCCTGTTTGTCAGTGTTATAACAATAAATATTGTTGAACTCTGAAAACTGTGCATGAAAGCCCCTGCACACCAAACATAAGTCTTTCAAGTAATTTTTCATAATGATACTTCAGAAGTACCTTAAGTGTTGACTCCACATGAAAAGAGCTGCTTGTTGGTGATCGGAACAGTATAAAGGCTCATTTATTCTCAACACAGGATACGCATACGGAAGGAGCCTTATATCCGTCATTACATGCGTAATTTGATACGTTTTCAGGATCTTACTGATCCATAGCAGTGTGTAGCAAATGGAGTAATACCATCAGAAACCATAGGGGCAGTGTTGGACAGTTTAGCTCAGTGTGACCGACCAGAGAGGAACAAAGAAGAACAAATCTCTGACCACATATTTGCTGCATCTTTTGATCTCTTTCTTAGAATGAGTGCTGTGATCTCCTTCACCATCCCCATGTTTGTTGTTGTTTGAAACTTACATCGGAACTATACTCAGACCACGTCAGGAGGTGGTCTGAGTACGGTTTGCTTTAAGTCTGCAGTACAGTTCGCCTAAACTGTGCAGTGTGTACACAAAGCACTCCAGGTCCTCTTTGTCTTTTTTTCACAGTTTTAAGCAGGACTGAACCGTACTGTGGAATTGAAGCGAATCGTACTCAGACCACCTCCCAAGGTGGCCTGACATCAGTTCGCATCAAAGGGGTCTGAGTGCTTGGAGTGTAAAACTTTTAAAATAAAAGTAACTTTTATTGGAGAAGTTAAATGTTCTGACAGCAAAACTTGAAATTGATACTTTGCATGAGTTTGCATGTTCTCCCCATGTCTGCATGAGTTTCCTCTGGGAGCTCCAGTTTCCTGCCACCACCAAAAACATGTAACATTGGGGATAGGTGAATTAAGCATGCTGAATTGCCTATAGGTATGGATGTGAGTGTGAATGGTTGTTCATCTATATGTGGCCCTGCGACAAGCTGGCGACCATCCAGGGTGAACCCTGCCTTCGCCCGTAAGCAGCTGGGATAGACTTCAGTCGCTCCCTGATCCTGAGTTCAGGATAAAGGGGTAGAAAATGGATGGATGGATCCAGCTACTCTGGCGCCACTTACAGTCTGGAATCACATTCACAGAAACCCACCACTCCTAGTGAGTTTAACCAATCAGAGCGGGAGGTAGGAGTCACTACCTGTCAATCACAGCTTGTGCAGTGGTTTCATGTAAAATAAACAGAAATGTCAAATTTTTTTGAAAGTATAAAGTCAGTATTTAACGTTATCTGAACAGGCTAGTTTTTACTTCCCTGGATTACAGAGTGCATCAGTTTCCAAGTCGGTTGCTGTGGTTACAGTTTCTCGTGCTCCATAGCATGCATCTATTCTGGAGGAGGTGGAGGTGGTGACTCAGTGGGAACGTTGTTTCCTCCATCATCCTCCATCCATTCATAAACAACATCCTCAACAACAAACAACATTTATCCATCAGGAATGTTGTTTCTGTTTGAAATTTCCAGTGATGTCCCAGAATTTCTTAATCTTAATCTAAAACCACCTGCAGCTTTAAGTGGTAGAGAGGTAAACTCTCCGCAGACCCGACCTTGACTCAGGTCTCCGTTTGCCACAGACCCAGTGAGCTATGGGAACGGAACAATTTTTGCTGCAGTTTTTACTTCATTTCGTATCCTGAATAGTGGCATTAGTCATTATTAGTCGAAAGCAACAGGCCCTAATAGTTAATATTGCACTTGAATAATGAAATAAAGCCAAATTACTTTTCCTCCACTTTTGGACATTCGTCTGTCTGCTGCTGTTTGGTATTCAGCAGCATGCAGCTCAGCTGCGTGTAACAGGACTAACAACTCCACCAACCTAAACTGGAAATGTAATGCAAAACAATTTATCACACTCTGCAGCCAGCATGTCACACAGTGCAATCTATTGACCACAGTGGTGTTGGATTTGATTCTTTTAGGAAACTTATTACTTTCTTTGTAAGAATAACAATTCCACCTGCTCTGTTTTTTTGTGGAAGAGGCAGATATGTTTCATACTATTCTGCTGTGAAAGAGATATATTCAAAGATGCTAGTGTATAGTCAGCACTTAGAACAGCTTGTTTCAGTTGACAAAAATATTTATGGCGTCAAATTTATTTAGTGTCAATATTTTTAAATAGAGAGCTTCACTATGATTAGGCAACACTTTACATTTGCATCAGTTTAGATACAAGAGAGAAAAAACATCTCACCCTCACTCTATATCAGTAATTACAGGAACCCTTCAATAAATTAGAGTTGTGACATAACAATCTGTACAGCAGTAAAACACCTTCTACCCTTGAATGAAACAAGGAGAACTGCCCCAAAACCTTTTAATGAGACAAAAACTGAAGAGACTTCAGGAGGAACAACAGAGGAGAAACCCCCGTTTGAGTAAGACAGACAACAGATGTCTGATGTTCTCCAGAACAAGGCAACAAATTGGAGTCACAGTAAAGATGACACCATTATAGATTAAAACAATAATAAAGAATATGATCTGAAAGGAGACTGAGCAACAATAGCTGCTGTCATTACTGTCCTGAAGACAGTCTAGCACAGAGAGGATGAGTCAGAAGAGGTGGACACTTAGTCTGAGACTTAATGCGTTTGAGGGAATAAACAAACCAACCCACAGTGGTTACAATGTTCAGAAATGTAACAGCAGAGACTCAAATAACTACAGGGACCAGGCCTCAAACATTACACCACAACCTGAAAGTTAAGTTTTAAGTGTGGTTTTGATTGCCTCAGCTGAGTCAGTCTGATGTCAGCAGTGAGGTTGTTTCCCTCTGGGGACAGAGAGGAGACCTGTAAACTGAGAGCATCGCACACACGGCAGTGTAACGTTTAACAAGTTCAGACAGGTGTCAAACTCTGAGACATCACCCAAGTGTTCAGGGTTACTGCTTCTGGTTCAGACTGGTACCAGTGTGGGACCAGGCCAGCAACCAGCATCTCAATTTTACTTGAATTCATCTGAATTTACTCTTTATTATCATTAATGTAAATTTACTTTCAGCTACAGGCCGACCTCTGTTTTGATAATTTGAGAGAAACGTATGTAAATAAATCATGGCAACATTACTAGAGGATCCATCATCAAGGTTATGACCAAATACCTACAAGACAATAAATATTCACTCATCCTGATCTAAACTGTGTATAATATATTCTAATAAAATATAACAGCTGTGTATAATGTTGAGTATCAAGTGCTAAGATGCTACTTTAAATGGATCATAGACTTCAAAACCACCTCACTCTTTTAATTGTTTGTAGCTGTAGCTGTGTTTGGTGGTTGTAGAAATGGTTTATATTGGCTTTTAGCTGAGATTCTGGCATTTCTGAGGATATAACACATACCAATGTTTATACAGCCAGCATCACATCAGATGTGACCCACTTTGCCCCCAGTACTAGAGGCATTAGGGAACAGGAGGTTAATATTTTCTTCCGATGCTAGGGATATGTAGAAAAAGGTCTGCTGGCATCTAGACAGGGTGCCGGATAGTTGTAACACTAGTGTTATTGCAGCTAACTGATTCATTTCAAGGATTCAAGGAGCTTTATTATCATTGCATCATGTGTTAGGAACATGAAGGGAACGAAATTAGAAGAAGCTGTTCCTCAGTCGTGTGGTCCTGCTCTTAATGCTCCGCAGCCTCTTGCCTGAAGGGAGCAGGACAAACAGTTCACAGTTCCACATGGTGATGCAGGAGCGCAGGACGCTCTCCACCACACATCTGTAAAAGGATGTCAGGACTGAGCTCCCCAGTCCGGCATGCCTCAGCCTCCTGAGAAAACAGAGGCACTGATGTGCCTTCCTGATCAGGGTTAGGGTTAGGGTTAGTCCACGATCATCTCCTTGGTCTATTTCATGTTGATGCAGAAGTTGTTTTCTCTGCAACAACTCTTCAGCTGTTCCACCTCCTGCCTGTAGTCAGACTCATCACTGTTACGTCTGTTGAGGATGCGTCCAACCACAGCTGTGTCATATATTATATATATATATATATATATATATATATATATATATATTTTAGATTTAGTGCATATTAAGGTATACGTACACACACAACCCATGGTGCTCTGCCCTCAACATCATAGATTTGTCCATTATTGTCACCTCAATGTTTTCCTTCAGCACAATAGAGCCTCTGATGACAAACTGTAGCTGGGTGATAGAGCTGAAATGTTAGAAAAGAACAGAAAAGGAAAAAATGAGGGTGAGAGGAGGGGGTTAGTCTCTGATGAAAACCCAGTGACAGCACTTTAATCACCAGAGCACAGACATTTGTTCTGTCAGCAGAAAAGAGTCACAGGGGAAGTGTGTATTCAGAACGAGGCTGATATGAGCGTTCCTGCCTTTGTGAACAGGACTGTTCACACATTAGAATCACTGCAACAACTGGCAGAGACCCACACAACACTGGACACACTGTGTCCCTCCCATCCTCCTGTCCTTCCTCTCCTTAGGTATCTAATGGTTTTGGCACAATCGCAATCGCTCACACCTGGTGGACGTTAATGATGCAGCAACCTTAAGGACTCCCTGCTGCTCACATACACAGAAATACAGAGAGAAAAAGGAGCAGGGTCTTGTCTCTTGAGGTCGTATATCACCATAGTTGGCTTTGATTTAGCTGTAAAGATTAAGTTAGGTCCAAGGTCAGAGCCATACATCTCTTTGATAATGTGTGGACCACATTTTAGCTTTAGATCATAAAAGGTACGTCTTGTAAGAATCGACTGTGGGCAAATTGAATAAAGGAAGTAAAGGCCAAACTTTTTGCCTTGTGCTAATATCTCAAGTATTGAATCTAGAACATCGGCAGCCTATATATACATATATATCTCCATAAATGACAGACTCATTGTGGTGCAACTGTAAAGTGTGGACATTTTGTCACCAACCCATTTCATTACTGTTTATATGTTTTGCTGTGTAAGTGAAAACGTACCTGACCTGTTCCTTTACTGAAATGATTAGGGTTCATCCTCTGGGTACCAGGAATGTCAACATTTCTTACTGTAATGTTGAAACAGTCTTGGTCAGAGAACTGGAGCAACTAACTGACTCTTTCTCCTGAAAATGTTCAAATTTAACAATGTGAATCAGTTTAGCACAAAGCTTTTTATATCAGATGTATGAATCCAGGACACAAGGAAACAGCGACATAGCATACAAATTAACTAATTCATAGAAGGCACCCGGTTATCATAGGTTATAATGACTCATGCTCTATGAGTCATATGCAGCCAAACAGCTGATAATGGTGGCTTTCACTCTTTGCAGCCCACCTCTGCCAATCAGGGTACGAAAAGAAGCTTACAATGGGTTGAGAAAGGCAGGCGTTCATAGCTGTGGATTATTCTCACTAATGGTTAAGACCTTCTGCAGTAGGAGAAGCCGAGCGCATTGCAGAGACCCAAGATTTTATATTCATGAGAAGAGAAAAGGATGGGAGACAAAGAAAAGAGGAAGTGAGCAGGAAGGACCTCAGTGTTCATGCTTCAAAGAGCTGTAGAAAGTGAAGGCATCGGCCTCTGGTGCAGGGTGTTAATCAATGAACTGGGTGTTCAGGGAAGAGCTGTTGAATCTTATGTATGTGGGGGTGTGGAGGGACAGTTGTGTCACTGAACAAAAACTGCATTTATGTTTTAAAAACGATGACTTAATTCAGAAGCATTTGTTCTCTTCTGGCTCATTTGAATTAAATGATGCTTTGATTACTTCACGTTGTTGGAAGTGAGAGGAAACATATATATATATATATATATATATATATATATATATATATATATATATATATATATGTGTGTGTGTGTGTGTGTGTGTGTATATATATATATATGGGTTGTATTAACATGTTAATCATTGCAATATGCATTATAATACGGCCCAGATTAACATGATAAAATATTTTAACACAGATAAGACAAGTTTGTTTACGTCAGATGTGCACTGACCTGTGACACAAAAGCTGTAATTATCTGTAGCAAACTGTCACTTGGCTGCAGTCAGTCAGAGAGGAGAGATGAAGATGGAGCCACTGATGCAATTTAAATCACCTCAGTCCTCCACTGTCCTCCACTGCGCTAATGGGTCAGTAGTCGCCCAACAATCCCTCACCTCTCCATCATTAGCATTTAACTGTTGACTGTAGACTGGCTTGAATCATGAGGGATATAATCCTTCCTGCCACCACTGGTAGGTCCTACCAACACTAGTTAACACCAGTTAAATCAACACTGGTTAACACCGGTTAAATGAGCCATTGTTCTGAATTTTTTTCTGATGGTTGATGAAGGTTGTGTCCGTGTGTGTGTGTGTGTGTGTGTGTGTGTGTGTATGAGTGTGTGATGTGGGTTGGTGGAAAGAGAAGAAGAGAAGGATATTTATCATAAAACACCAGGACTGTTTCCTACTTACAACACACATTTATCCAGCCTGGAGCAGCCACTGAGATACAAATAACACACAACCGCACACAGACCTTCACATACTAATACATGTATCCACCATCCCGGGGGCATGAACGAGAAATGCAATGGGTTCCACTTGGCCTGCACAGTACGAGACGGCTGGTGGCTGAAAGAAAGCATCAGCCTGACACTGAGGAAACATACAAATGTTGCTAATATAGCTTCATCGTTCACGCTGCAGTGCAACTATAAAGTATGTTCTCTTCAGTGCACTAATTAGTTTTGGTTCTCACTGCATGGCTTGAGATAAACAGGTTTAGTGTTTTGGGTTCAATGTGCCTGTGGGTACATTAGAAAGGCTCAGATCAATAAGAGAATTATTATCTATGATAATTTTTTAAACTAGGTGGGCTGTATTACTCACCCTCCTCCTGACGGAGGGACTGGTCTAATCCTTACAGACATGACTGTATCAGCTGTTCAGTTGTTTAATGTTTAAACCTCTGAGGGCGTTTTCCTGCATCAACCTGGGCCATGAGTTCAAGATTAAAACAGAGAGATTATTCATCTTTTCTGGAAACTTAATGATGTTTGGACTTTTTTACTGCTTATTTGAAGAAAGATAGGTCCCTATGCACAACAGCCAGGATGAACCTGTGCAGCTGGTGTGTGAAAGCTCAAATGTAGTGGTCTTGGAGGAATTCCCAAATTGAATAAACACGACGCTGAACAAGCTGGTCACATTTCTCCTTGTAACTGTGGAGCTGAAGTGGAACATCAGTTTTCCAAGACAATCCTAATTAAATATTTTCTTATTTTCTTTTTCTAGAAGTTTGACCACTGATCCAAGTAAAGTGTGTGTTCAAAGAGAAGGAGATGAAAAAAAGCTTGAGCTGAGTTTTTACTGTTATTCCCAAAGTCAAAGAATTAATCTCAGTGGACAAAACATTAAATCACTGATTGTTTTGGTGAACATTGTAAGAAGCAAATATTTGCTTGCTTCTTGGTCAGACTGTTTATAACAGAACTTTAACATCTTTGTGATTTGACTTCCATCACATAGAAAATTATTCCAGTTATTGTGAATCTGTGTAAAACCACCAGAGTCTTGTGTGTTGTTGTTGTATTATCCTTGTAAAGTTTCCCTTAAGGGCAGCGTTATTTATTTTGCCTTTATTGCCAGTTTATTCATTATGCATTATGGATATAAAAGGAAAAACAAAGCCCCACTACACACAAAAATGTCTTATTGAAAAAATTTGTTGTCATACTTAGTTGGAGTCTGATATGAAAATATAGGCACCCATGGCTCTAAAATCCCTGGGGAGTGGTTTTGGTGCATGACGGCCTTGGAGGCTGTTTCAAGTTGGTGCAAAATGCATGCATGATGCAAATCTTTCAGCTGGAAGTTGAGCTGAGTGTAAGTTGTGTCTTAGGTGACCTCAGAGTCGAGGACTATTCAGTATAACTGCGATTCAATAGCGATCGCTACCGTCCAACGTTGTTTTTACACACTCAGCATGGACTAAATGTTGATGAGTATTTTCAGGTTGCTGCATTTCCTCCCTGACATCACCAATTATATGTAGACATGTAGCCGCCTATGCAGACTAAATGACGACTTTTATTTATGTATTTGTTTATAACACCACGATTGTCCCTGAGAGCTGTGGTTTTGTTGTAACTAGTCATAGCCCTGATCAAAGCATTGTCCAATCACAGGATGAATTTATTTATATCATTTTTATTTCATTTGTTGTCTTTTATATTTTACATTTGTTATTTCAAATGATGATGCTCTGCTAACAGTGGTGTCACATCAGTAAACACCATTACATGTTTTTCTGGAGTGCGAAGCTCAGCAATGTATTATGTTGTTTGATTTAAAAGACTTGATTTACAAATCTGGGACAGACTAGACTTGGGGAGACCGTCTGCTGGCTCTGGAAGTAGAAATCTCTATTCCCCTGTGAAACATCCTGTGAGTCACACCTTGCCTCAGTGAGCTTTTCTCAGGGGTTGCTGCAGGGCCTCACATCCCCTCAGTCTTTTCTTGTCGCTTTCTATTTCCTTCATTTTCTTCACCCTGCCCCCACCTCCCTCCCTCCATCATCTTGCCTGCCCTGGTGCTGGGGCTACTTATTGTTTGGGACTAGCACAGTCAAAACACCCTCAGCTCTTTCCTTATTTCCTCCATTTACTGCCCTGGCCATGGAATCAATAACACGCCTTCTTGAGACCTCAGCCATTTAATGTGGCATTTGATCTACTCACAGGTTATTTATGTGGGAGAGATACAAATAAATTCTTTCTCTTTCTTTTTTTCTTCTCTGTTCTGCTCTTTGCCCCCATCACTGCCCGTTGCTCTGGAGGTAGAGCTGTCTCCAGCGGAAGTGTGTCTATGTACTCGTCCTTGATGCACCATGCAGTAAAACCTACAGCACCCCTGTTACAGCAGTTGGTGATGCTATTGGATCATTACTAGAGCTGTGGTCTAGATCCTCATCCTGGGTCGTATGACTAATATCTTGCATGACTAGTCACATGTACCCCACCTCATATATAAAGTAAGGCCACTGGCAATATAGATGAGGCCTCATATAGTTATGGTAGTTGTTATTTTAATGTTAAACATCCTGTAATCTGGACTCAGATAGAGTCAGCATTGATGTCAGACTATTATTATTATTATTAACAGGAAATTATATAGTAAGGGAGCTTGTATTGTATTGTGATTATTTGGACAAAAAATGGATAATTCTGGTATTTCCTCCCTGAATGTTATCTGCTCAGTTATGTGAAAGAAGTTAAGGCCAATGTCTTATTTTCCTGTACCATCAAATTAATACCACTTCAATTTTATCTTTTTTTTATTATTATTATTATTATTATTTATCAAGACTTTTAATATTTGTTAGATGTACACATACTGTTCAGTGTGTATTTGTTGTGACTGTAGCCAAAGAAAGACGATCTGAGAAATTAGAGAAAATAATTAATTAGAGAAATTAATCTCTACACAAACAATAAATACATGTTGAACAAAAGTCTCGCAGAGGCTGCCGGTATGGATACTAGAGTAGTTTTTTATTTCTCCCAAGATACAAAACTTGATTGAAAAACTTTGAATGATGATTGATTGATTCAGTGTAATATGAATTTTATACACAGTGCATCATCACTGCTGTTATGTTCTTTTATGTACACAAGATTTAATTTAAAACTGTTTCCTCTTGACCACTCTTGTCTTCAGTGTGTCTGTCTTCCTCTGCCTCAGCAGCCACAAAGCTGAGCAATTTGTTGACGTGACACATAATGTGAAATTAGCTGCCAATTAACACAGGGTTTTACAGTTGTTGACTGGCCGGGAGTTGATATACACAGCGCACAGCGAAATTTGACCTCTGCAGAAGGCAGCCATACAACATGTGGGGAGGAGTTTGTAGGGACAATACTTTGCTCAAGGGTATCTCGCTGGCACCTTGGGAATGGGTGTATTCAAACCTACTGACACAAGTCTGCTTCCTTAGCTACCAGGATACCGGATGTGCTATAAGTTTAATTTAATTTAAATGTTTATTTGATGTGGACATAGCAATTACACTGCACAAACTAAATGCATTGTTTGAGTGTTTTAGCACTAATTGCTAAGTGCTAATTTGCAACACCAGTCCACAGGAGGCTTTGAGTAGACAGAACAATTAAAATATAAAGAATAGGAAAAATAAATAAATGAAAACACAAGCATTTTTCAATATTTGGTTCATATAGAGGCTACAAAACAACAAAGGCAATATGATCAAGCATTTAATTTGTTAAGAGAATTCATGTGAGAACTGCTGTGTAGATTTTAGCCATTGTTTGTTTGAGCTCAGTGGGTAGAGAGTTCCAAAGTTTAGCCCCTTACAGAAAGAGCAGACTGGCAGAAACAAGCCTTACATCTTGGGACTAGAGAATCACCACAGGTGGAGGCTCGTGTGACCGCTCTGATGCCTGATGGCCACTTCAGAAAACAGCGTCGACACAAAGGAATCTGAGAGTACTAAAATTAATGAAATTTTCAAAAGTGAAAAGGTTGTGTTTCCTTAGTATGTGGAAATGATGCCATTTCACTTGTTTCCAGTTCATAATTTTTATGGCTTGCTTGTATATTGAAACTATGGGTTTCATGTAGTTTGTTTCATGTGCATGTTCTGCAGAAGCCTGCAACCATGATGTGATACAGTCTGATAGGTGAGAGAAAATCATTGCATGCATGTATAATTTTGCAGCTTGATGTGACAGGTTCCTTCTAATAAAATGAAAACAGTTCAGGTTTGGTCTAACCTTGTTACAAATGTACTTAACCTGACTATCAAATATTAAGTGTTTGTCCAGGATAATACCTAGATACTTAACCTCAATACTTAACCCCCTTGAATTGAAAACAATGTCCTTTTCAACTAAAAATGACCATGAACACGTAAGGAAACTGTATTCGTTGCTTTTATCAATTAAAGCTGTAACTAGGTAGTTTAGGTAGATAGTTATTTAGGTAAATACCCAACGTGACACGTCACCTCAGTAATTGCTTCAACTGCTTAAATCAGACAAATATTGCAGATGCATTGGGGATAAAATAAGAGACTGACTTGGAGTTTCTCTCCCCAGGCCATGAAACATATTTAACTGGATGTGCCACCACAACTTCTAACTGATCCTAATAAAACAAAATGAAAACTTTACTGTTACTCTCATCCATAGAAAACTTCCAGTCAACTCACTGCACTTATCTTGTACAGATAATCAGTTGTATCACTAACACACTGTAAAGACACATTGTTATCTTTGGATATATTCCTGTGTGTTTCTATTGCCTCACAGCTCTTCATATGTTGGTTGAATGACATTCACATGATATTCAGATTGTCAGGCTGTCATTGGGTAGTTTTGGTAAAAAGATCTACATCAAAGACGTAGTTATGATCTTTTTATAATGTGTGCATCACTATTTCCCATAACACAACATGGTGTTAAAGTTTGATCTGTGATGTTGGTATAGCTGATGTAGAGAGGAAGAGGAGGAAAGAGGAAGCCTGAAGTTTTTTATATATTCAAACATACGAACATGACAGAAACCTAGTCTAGTGGCGCAACTGACGCTGACTCAGGTGACCTTGTTTTAGGCGATCCATTAACTTTTTCACGTCGCTCTGGTGCTGTGAAAGTTTACATATGCAGTAGCGTCCTCAAGGCCTGTAAACACACTTTGATGTGAACATTTGGTGCAGTTTCCCTTTAAGTGTTTCCCCACAAAGCATCTAGTCTGGACTGAGACCTATAGTCTTATTATTAAAATTAAAGCAGGTATATTTATACAGCATCAGTAAGACCCAGGGAATTCTTTGTCTTTTACTGAGAAATGTATTAGTAAGACATTAGGAAGACACTAAACCTGCTTCTAAAGTAAAGTAAATAAAAACAAGATAATTCAAGGCAACAGATATTAATTAATTAAAACACAAATAACTAAATGACAAAAAACATGACAAGTAAATAAATAGTTTCTCATTAAAATGAGGATATGATGTCATTTATTGGTAAGCTGCACCAAAAAGGTAACAGAAATTTGTCTTCGACAGGGCTCAGCATCAACATATAAGACATTAAGAGACCTAAAAGTTAAAAGTAACAGTACACCACATAAACCTGAAATAAAATCACAATGAAACTTGAAACTTACAAAAGGACCGTTAGTAAAATCATTACCAGATTATAGAAGTTCCTTAACTGTTGAGGGCTGTGATTTCAGTTGGAAAGAATGATTTTTTTTATAGATCGCTTTTCTGGCCAGTGGGACTTTGTATCTCCTGCCTGATGGGAGACGACTGAGAGAATGATGGAGGGGATGAGAGGCTTCCTCTGTGATCAGGGTGGCTGTCCTGATCACGCTCATACAGATGGGACAGTAGAGTTTGTGGTGAACCATTTATTTTGCCTGCTTGATCTGTGATCCGTGTGAGTTTTGTTTTCTGTTTGCTGGTGAGGAAATTGTACCAGGATGTGATATAAAAGGTGAGAATGGATTCTATAAGTGACTGGTAAACCATGGTTAAAATCCTTTCACTGACATTAAAATTCCTTAGCTTTCTGAGAAGATGGAGGTGCTGGAGTGCTTTGTTGTGCAGGACTACACGGAACAAACCCGTCCCAGATGACCTGAGGGGTCTGGATGCTCGGTAACGTACCACTAAATCAGAGATGTAGTTAGGTCCAAGACCATTTAGTGCTTTATAGACAACTAATAGAATTTTAAGATCTCTCCTCAGTGACTTAAGGACTGGGCTAATGTGCTCCAGTTTCTTGTCAGTAAGAAGCGCTCTTGGTGACCTGAAACTCTTACAGTCGTCTACACTCTGAAAATAAAGGCATGAATAAATTTTACCGTCTCACGTTTATTCAGAAACCCCACACTTGTTAATTCTCTTGGGTCAGACCCAGGCAGATCGGGCAGATTATTTAAGTCCTTTAGCCTGGAGCACTTGGACCCCCTCGCTTGGCACCACAACCTAATGCTGGAAATGTTGCTGACCGTTTATGGACGGAGTCTGAAATGACCTCACACCTAAACTGTTGCAAATCCGGTGTTGTTTCTGGTCTGTGTTAGTGTTGAATCTGAATCTTTTCAAAACCAGGATTTTAACATAATTAAAAACACTCTTACACTAGGTACTCATCACACTATAAGCTTGTATCTGTATATACTATTCAAATAGTATATACAGATACAAGTTTATAGTGTGATGAGTATTTAATATTATACTTAATATTTTAATCATATCCACTAGAAGAGTTAAACTTTCCTACTGAACAGTGTCTGAACTTCCTCTCAGGAGAAGAGAGGTACTAATCCTGATGCTATTAACAAACTGTATTTAGTCTTAGGAAAGTAAGATGGTCTTAAAAAAAATTCTCAAGACCTCTGAACGCAGGATGAGTGAAAACTTCATTTAAATTTTCATTAATAACTTAACTCTTTAACACAAACACACACACACGGTGACACTGCATGTCCGGGATTCCCTAACAGTGGTAGAACAACACTCTCCTTCACCCCTGAAGTGAGCAGGAAAAAACGACTGCTGGCTTCCCATCTGTTCAGTTCCAGAGTTATGGCAGAGATCCATCACACACACCTCATTCATAAAGTCGGTCAGACTTAGACCCTCATCGTTGAGGGCAGCAGCAGTTAATGTTAGTGATGTTTCTCTGAAGTTTCGTTTAATGTATCTGAGGCCTTATCCAGTCACACTGCGTTATGATCACTTGCCTCAGGGTTAACACAAAGCATTATGTTCCCTGATGTATCTTGAAAAGAATTATAATAGTCCCAGCTTGGAAAGATGACCCAGATTGAAAAATGCTTGAGTGTGAAAAACTTTTGTAAATGTTTTGTGCTTGTTCTCGTTTTCTGCTGTTCTGTACATAACATTACCACAGGCAGTCACAGGTTTAATGGTTTAAACAGGTTTAATATAATTTTCACATCTGTAAACACATGACAAGTGGATGAATGTCACAGATAAAATGGCAGTTCGTAACAATACAGTGCAGCATGTAGTGAAGTGACTGATTTCCTTCTGTGGCAGGCATGTAATGTAACACCACATTGATACAATCAGCTCCACTCACAGTGTTCGTAACTGCCACAAGGTGTGTATCAATTCAATACAGATATAATATATCGTGTATAAAAATAATATATGGTGTCTAGTGTTACTGTGACAGGTGTCCGTTGCTTCATCCATCTGTGAGGGAAAGCAAACACATACAAGAGAAAAGAAAAAAAAATATTGTGTTCTGTAAAACAAAAGCCAATAAAACCTGTATAGACTATACACAGACCAAATAAAGAATGAATCTGTTAGATAACAGCGAGTGTCAATAAATAATCATAAAGGTCTTTAATGCTCTTGTGTGTCACTAAGAAAAGCTGAACAGCAGCCGATCCAGAGGAGCCCTCGGCCCCTTTCTATTAAAAACGAGCAGCCGAGCACTGAAATGAATGCTCAGTCCAGAAACAACTGAGAATGTTGGTCCTCAGCTTTGCTCCTCTTCTGTCTTCTCAACAAACCTGAAGGAAACTGAAAATTAGCCAAAGCTTTTTTGGATCAGCTTGTTTACTCGTCCCGTCCTCCACTAAGAGTTGACCTCCTCTCAAAAAAAACGTCCTTACCTTTAGATTAGACCAACCAAGGCAACAATCTGTATTATCAATAAAGCACAGAGCACTTGTCAGTCAGACACTTGGTTTTTAACTCTACAGCAGGCGGGTCTGTAGATAACATAATCTATATCCAAGCTAAAGTGGTTCTATAAACATTAAAGGGCATCATCTTGAAATGATGAGGCTGAATAGAGTTAAAGGCAGTATTGTCACTAAACTGCTTCTAGGCAAATAAGTGCATCTCCAACGCCTACTCTTTTCCTGTAAGCCAGGGGTTGTCAAACTCTTCCACAAAGAGCCACGTGGCTGGAGGTTTTTGTTCCAAACAGTCAAGATCACAGAGTTTGACCAATCACCTGTGTGAAGACTGAGATCAGTTAATTAAATGAGCCAAGTCTGGTGTGTTGCTGCTTGGAACAAACACCTGCAGCCACACAGCTCTTTGTGGAAGAGTTTGCAAACTGTAATGGGTTTTTTGAGAAGTACTTTAAGACAATCTCTCCAAAATGATTGTCACGGCTATGGGTCTGTACGTTTCTTAAGCAGTATTTACCTTGTTGGTGTGAGAGTTATTAGTTTGGACCCCGTGACACCTCATATGTTTGTGGACATGATCAGATCTTCATCTGTTCTTCATCTGAAAACCTGCAGAAACTTTACTTTGAAGTCATTTTCATCAAAAATGAAAAACTGTTCAGAGTCTCTAATAAGAGTTTTGTGGGTTTTGTACTTAACTTTATTATTTCCTTCCAGAATTACATGAGAGGCAGATAAACACATCTATGCTGCCCACTATCTCTCGTTCATCCCAAACCAAGTCAAGGAGAGGATCAGGGGAACATCTTCTTTAACTTTTTCAGCCTGCCTTTGAAAAAAAAAAAACTAGGACATTAACATCAAGAAAAGATATAAAATGTGTAAAACACTTTGGGTTAGGGCTCTGCTCGGTGTCTTTGTGGTGGTTAACATTGACTGCAGCAGTCTCCAGTAATGTCTTCACAGGAAAAACATTGTGCTTTGACTTATTGTAGACAAGGTGATTAAACTCGACTGTTCTGTGTTCAGATGTATGATGGTTTTTATTTAAAACAGTGTATGTAGGAAAGGACGGTCACAATAAAAAAAATAGACTGACTCCATAAAAATAATAATAACTTGCATTTCTTTAGTGCCTTTGAAGGTACCCAAGGCATATCAGTACTAACATCATGACTCTGATATTGCTTTAAAAATGTATGCATGTACAAATTGTATGTTTTCCTTCATTGACATTCACCTCACAGACAGACAGTTTAGTCTGTTTCATTCATTCAGACCAAGTAACATAGTTACATTTCCTAATGTCGACATGAGCTGTTACACAACAAGAAATATTCAAGATGTTTCAGAAAGAGTAGCCCTGTTTTCTTACTAGTGACAGTACTTCTACCTGTAGTACTACAGTCAGTTCTAGCACTGATTGTGGTACTACTGGTTGTAGTATTAATGACTGTAGTAGTACTAGAAATACTACCTAAACAAACCTAAAGAAAAACTAAACTCAACTCAAACAGCTGCAGTGACAATGATTTGAGTTTTTTTTTCCTTTGCTTTCAGTTACATTAATAACAGTTAATAACATTTTATATTATTATTGACAGACAGATGAGTGTGTTCTTCAGAGTCAAATCAGTTTCATCAAATATAAACAGCATTTTTTTGTGTAAAATTATAAAATGAAACTTTATTGATCTATGTGAGGAAATCAGAATTTGACTCAAATACAACAGGATACAGAGAAGAACATGAACATAAATGATGACTATTTTATTATCAATTAATCTGCTGATTAATTTCTGGATCAAATAAACTTTGCTGGTGTCTCCACTGTGTTTGGGTGGTTATGGCAGCAGGTCCAGGTCCAGGTCCAGGGGTCCCTGGTCATCCTGAGGTCTGATCAGGGTTTTCTGCCTCAAAGCCTCCAACCAGCTCTGACCCCTGAAAATCTACTTTGGGAGGAAAAGCCTCATCCTGTGGAGGAAAATCATGACAGCTGCATTTGTGTTGTTTGTTGTTTGGTCTCTGCCCATAGCTCATGATCATGTGGGTGACGATGTAGATCAACTGGTAAATCAACAACTTCACCTTTTAGCTCAGCTTCTCTTCTCACAACTACTGACATCAGCTCGTCGACCTCCTGCTGCCTTAAACAAAAGAAACAACCCTCTCCTTCCACAATGAACCACAACCTCTGACTCGGAGGACTTGACTGAACTGGGCCACTTCACAAAATGTCCCAGCATGCACTGCAGGTCATGATCTGATGACGCAGAATGACAGCAACTCTGAAACAGTCCTGCTGTTAATGAAAGTCAGTAACAAACATTAAAACTTCTATGGATAAATATGAAAAACCTGGTTTATTTTCCATTCCTAGAGCAGAGAAGCAATCGTCTGAATTATTATTTTAAGTTGTCACTTTGGATTAAAGGCTCAAAAAACACAAAAGGTCCGTTGTTTTCATCACATCGTCATCACTGTTGTTCAATAAAAACTGAACTGAATAAACTTGAATGTGACTAAAGTGATGTTAGTCGCTACGATGATCCTGTTGAAGTAGCTGGTTAGTTACCCTAACTTACTAAGTTAGGGTAACTACTAACTACCCTAAATTACCAGCTTCTTGAGTAATTGAATGGCAGAGTTTGTAAATGTTCAGATACATTCATACAATGTTACTTGTCCTTTTATTTTAAATAAATAAGTTAATTAAACCAAAGTTCATCATGAAACTAACACAAACTGTTTAAGTGTCAAAGGGTTTTCAGTTAGTTTCTAGTGTTGTCCTGGTGGACGTTAGAAGAACTACAGTTTCTACTGTCAAACCTTTTACTGAGACCTGGTCTCTAACACTTCTGTAGTGGTGTTGGTTCCTGTTCATGTATGTGGGAACACACATGGAGTTCTTCTAGTTTCACCGATGTTTGTTAATGTTCATCAACACTGATGTTGTTATTATTAACGACTGTATTCAGACTGAACGGGAGCAGCGGGAAGAAGTTTTGGTTTTAAACTCACTGACGCCTCCTGTCGCTGTGATCCGCATCCAGACGCACAGTCCGCTGAGTACCGCTCCCCCTCCCCCCCTCCTCACCCCCACCCCCCGCCTCTCTTGTGCGCAGAAACCTCCAGCTCCGGACGGACGGACGCAGTTGACGGCAGAGCGCGGCACTGCGGGAGATATCCAGCAGAAGAAAAGAGGCTCCAGAAGCGGACATGGATATTTAACGGACATTAACGTGTGTTTTCTGTCTTTGGGTTTCGTGCCCGGTGATGTTGCTCCTGCCCTGGGAGGGTAAATGAAACCTGCTCGATGTCTCTCACCAGTTTATAACCGAAACAAAATGAGGATTTCTTCTTCCCGCGACTGGTTTGTGTTGATGTTCTCTGGGTTTTGGGGGCTGACGATGGGTGCTTTCCCGAGCAGCGTTCAGATCGGTGAGTCTGTGAATTCACAGTGTGAATGATGTGAATGAATGTGTGGACGTCCTGTGTCAGAGTACAGCTCGTCTTCCGCAGTGTTTCTTCTCTCAGACCGCTTTCCTCCTGATGCTCTGGTGTTACTCAGTGCGGCTTCAGTGTGCGCTCGCCACTGCAGCACATCAGAGCAGCAAAGTGAGAGTCTGCCCCTGATGAAGCTGCTCTGCTGCGATAAAATCCTGTGCCACGGTCCCACACAGGCCTCACAGCAGCACCCAGATGCTCGCATCTGGTTGTGTTTGAGAAAAATCTCCATGTGTGCATCGAACAACTCAGCAGCGTTTGACTTGTGATGAAGGTGATGGATTCATGGTTCATTTCACTGCTGTAGCAGTCGGATCGACCTGCATGATTTAATGGCAGAGAATGAAAAGAGGGGGCAAACAGTGACCTCCAGCTGTTGATCCCCCACCCCCACCCCCAAAAATGAAAAAAAGATCAATCATCAATCACTGATGCTTTTTTCTGTAAAAGTCGTGCAACGTCACAAATGAATTGAGAATTTAGTGTGTTCATCGCCCACTGCTGTGTAGCGGAGGCACGTCACAGTCGGGCTGATGGAAAATGACAAGCTGTTCAAACGAGTCTCCTTTTCATTCATCCCAACAAAGGACTTGAGTCTCCTCCAGGGAAAGTCAGGGGTCAGGGTCTGTCACAGAGCAGAGGCCCCTGGATGTGGAGGGATTCAACCTTGATCTGTGGATCCCAGCAACAGAGCTGGATCAGTTTTTACATCTCTACATTGATTCTGTTTATAATGACTGTCATTGAAACATCAACCGTTGGCATCACAGGTGAATTTACTGCTCACACATGGAAGAACCACACGAACAATCACGGCCAACGTGCTCTGAATCTGCCACAGATTACCTGACGCTGGTGATACCTGTGAAGTCACAGATCCCATTTCTCATTCACTCATTTTTGTCATTTACATTTGCAGGGTATCATTTCTTTATGCTGGAGCTGCATCTTTGACAGGAAGTCAGTTCACATCATCAAGAAATGGAGAAACTAAAATGGCACTCGGTGGAGCGTGTACCTCCACCAAGGCCAAACAATCCCATTTATGTCTGGATCTGCACCAGATTGTACAAACTCATAGATCTCAACACCATCAATACATCACATTTATTCAAACATAATTTCCTGAGAAACTGGCAAAAAACTGTTTGACATCACAAATGTTAAGAAAAGTGATGAAAACAAAATTTAACACAATCGGTTTAGGTTTGTTTGTTTTTTTTCTTAATCGCAATAAAACTAATGTACATTTTTCTTTGAAGAAGATGTGACATCATCTGTGTATTGTGTATTGTGTTTGTCTGTGTTTAACTTTAGACTGTTACTGCTGATATTTCCATTGTCTCACAGAGAACAAATATTTACTTATTTAAATTATTATTATTACTATATTTACACTAAATATTCCGTTACAAGTGGAAGAAAATCTCCTGTTTTCATATCTGACGTGTGAAAGGACGTTGCAGCTGATCACAAGAGACTATTCACACTTTATTGTGAATTTGGAATTAACACTTGTTTTGAGTGTTTGGTACCAAGTGTGAGTCAGTGGCACATGAAACCATCACACCTGAGCTGACATGAAACAAGACGATGGTGACGACACAACATGAATGAAGTCATAAGAATCAGTCATCGATACTAAAATTAACGATCTATCCGTTAGTTAAAGTAGCAGAACCAAACATATCAATGGACCACAGATCACCTCGTTGTGGCACGTGGTGTTGTGATTTTTGTTTTGTGTTTCCGCTTCTTAACCTCTGCAGCTACACTGTGATATCCTAAAATCCTCAGGATGAATTTCTTTCTGACCTTAAACTCAACTAGTTACTGCCACTTTACTCTTCATTTTGAGCTCAGCTATATTTTTCTCCTCAGTTTGTATTTCAGCTGTAAATAGTCCTTAATTTAACTCACTTCTCTCTGCAGACACCCTGCACTAGAGCCACGATGGCATTTTTACAACTTGGCTTCATAAAGTAGTAAAATATTCTGTAGTTTACCTTTTTAAAGAGGTCAGCCATAAAAAGAACACACTGACATTTTGCTTTAAATGACATTTACTCTGTCCCATCCCAGGAACTGTAGCCTTAAGTTAGGTTTGAGACGTGAGACAAACTGCCTCTAAATTAAAACAGCACTGACATTTGCACAATGATGAACAACCCCATCACGATCTTTGAGTTATGAACAATGGAGTTATACTGTAAACCTCATAGTCATATGAGAGGCTTCAAACTGGAGCTGGTGGTCAAATGGATCTAGTATTTGATGAATATTATGCCACTTTTTCCTTCATACATTAATATAAAACAGAGGTAATTTACATGCTAAACATACTGTGCAGTGTTTAAAGTGCTGTGAGTTACTATATTGTAGTATTAAGTCTGAAATGACACTGGCAAAGTGATTTACCAGACCAATATTGGCTTTTCATTACATTTTATGTATTGTCCAGTCAGTTGTATCCACCTCTAATATGATAGAGGTTCCTCTCTGCCCACCGCCACTAAAACTGTCTGTGAAACTCTAATAAATGTTTGGTGACTGTTCCATGTGGAGGTGGTCCTCTAAGAGAAACAACATCAGCCCTCAGTCTTTTATTAGTGACATAACAGAGACTTTGCGTAATAAAATGAACAGAAATAACATGAAGCAGCTGCAGTGACACATGTAATAACATGATAAGAGTCTTTTATCCACAATCCTTCCAAACTAGTCGTTGTTTTTAATTTATACTGTAATTAAAGGTTGTGGACTTTTTAAACTCCCACCTTCAGCAGGTAGTTTGAGAAATGACAATGAGTGTCGGTCAGTAAACTTTCACCCAGAGGACGTCTTCTACCGACTGTGATCAAACGACCTTTCCCCTAGCGCCATCTCTATGTTGACATTTTTACTTCAGAACGAAATGTCTCTGCTAATGTTGGATGGATTGATGTGACATTTGTCATAGATGTCGTTCTTCCCCTCAGGATGAACTGCGGTAATGCTGCTTCATGTTCAAGTGAGTCACAAGTCCATTCATTTTCATGGAAACCTGCAAGATCTCTGATGTTTGGGAAATTCCTTCTTGGGATTTTTCCAGTAAATTTTCAACATTTTTTCAGCGTTTCAGAGACTTCATGTGGTCCACACATGGAGAGTACTGTGGTACTCTCCATGTGTGGACACAGAGAGGTGATGTCTGTAAATGATCCAGGATCACAGAAACTAAGCAGTGACACTGCAGCATTATCTTTGTCAAGTTAAACTTTCCAACTCCCATTAACCTCGGCTAAAGTGCTATAAGTGTTATTTAGCAGATATTAGCATGTTAGCATGTCACCATCCTGACCAAGTCTAACCACATTCAGATGACGGTAGCAGATCATGAATCAGTCACAGGAGCAAAACAAACAGATCTGAGTCAAAATGAATGAAATGTTGTTCATTGATTCAGTTCTTCTCCAGGTGTCAACTCAGCAGGAGGTTGCTCCTTTTCTACACATGATGTTTCATTATAATAACAACTGTAATGAGTTTTCATTGTCATGACTGTTACTAACTAATTAACCCTTTACCCAGTTTCAGTGGTCGACTTGTCCATGAAACCATTTGTATCGATGTGAAACGTGAATCCTGTTTGTTCCTCCTTCTGTTCAGGGGGCCTGTTCATCAGAAACACTGATCAGGAGTACACAGCCTTTCGTTTGGCAATTTTCCTACACAACACGAGTCCGAATGCCTCAGAAGCGCCGTTCAACCTGGTGCCACATGTGGACAACATAGAGACGGCCAACAGCTTCGCCGTCACCAATGCCTGTAAGTTGATCACATGACTTGTTTGTGTGTTTATTTTTAATAGAATAGGAGGAGCTGAACACCACGTTGTAGTTCGACGCTGCCAATGTGATTAGTGACACGGTGGATCTTTCTCTGGAAACACAAATGTCATTTTTGACTTTTGTTTTCTGTAATTACTGTGATCTGAAATGTGTAAATGTCATTAAAATAATGACAAACAAACTGTTTCGGTGGTAAACATCTGTCCTAAACCTACGTCCTTGGGGCAACATGGCCTCAGTGTATTTACCACAGTGAGAAATAATCACTGACATTTCTGCTGTGTTCACCAGCTCCTGATTAAACTGTTGGTTGTTTGATCATCACACTGACTGTGTGTTGGATGTTGCTGCAGTGTTATTTTAACTGAATATAATCCAGGTTAAAAACTACCTATTCTCCGGTTATAATATATCAAATAATAAAATTAGCCCCAGTCAGGATTAGTGCTGTTGAGGTAATAATGTATAATTGCTAAATGTTTAAATTATGAAGATCTAATGATTATCGTGTCAAAAAGGACCCATATTTTGTTTTGTTACATCCTGCCACTAAAACACTGTAGTCTCTGTGTGTGGCTGGTTCACATCTGATCTGAACAAAGCCACACACACACACACACACACACACACACACACACACACACACACACACACACACACACACACACACACACGCTGCGGGGGACAACAGCTGCACACAAACAATCACACAACTGTGCCACAGTTAGATCTGCTCATAGTGCTCGCCACTGATTTTAGTGATTGTCCCACAGGAAATGTGTCTGTCTTCTTTATGTCTGTTCTCTGTGTGTGTGTGTGTGTGTGTGTGTGTGTGTGTGTGTGTGTGTGTGTGTGTGTGTGTGTGTGTGTGTGTGTGTGTGTGTGTGTTACAGCAAAGACCATAAAACACTGCAGCCTGATGTCTTCTACTATCTATGGTGTGATCTGGTGTTAGAAAAATCAATGGCTAAATTAAGCAGAGAATGAAGTGCTGTTATGTTTGCTTGGTAATGGAGGGTGTGTATGTGTGTGTGTGTGTGTGTGTAATGACTACAGAGAGGTTGGAGAAATGCTGTGAACAAATGAGAAGAGTTTGAGTTTATTCTTATAACGTCTAAATTAAAGAAATTTTCTGTTTTTATTTTCATCAGTTAAAACTTAGTAAATTTGCATATTATCAGCTCCTCCATGATCCCATAAATATAGAGAAAACTATCACATCATTACTTTGATAATGAGCAGATCATGGTAACAACATTTCTCAAGTTAAATCAAGGGTTTTTTTTGTTTGTTTGTTTTTTTTTGTTTTTTTTCTATAGACGTGATACAAGATCAGAGACAATCATGTGTGGAAAGTGTGATGCACACTAACATGCTGTGTCCAAGGAAGAGTACAATCATCAACATCTATTTTACCTCAGTTTAAAACTGTGAACGGTAATGATGATGCATGCTTTTTTACAGTCTGATTGTTGTAGTGTTGTAGCTGTGTTTATCTGAATGGTTTCTCTCTGCAACATCAGACAGTGTTTTGTTTCTGTAGTGGGATCACTGGAAACCCTGAGACCACACTGACGTCAGCATTCAGCTCAGTGGCTTTTCTAACCGATTTATCTTAGAAGTTTTGCTTATAAATGACCTCTAAGATGAAATTACAGATGCTGAAGTTGTATTGATCTCTGTGGGGAGATGAGTTGTGAGTAGTACACAATAAAATACAGGGAAATACAGGGAAAGTAGGTTATGAGCACACAAATAGAGTAAGATGTGCAATTAAAACAACTGCGGGGTAATGTATGCTACATACTGTGCATGCACACAGGAATATACAGCTGACAGTTGCAACATATTTAAAGTGAATTCCAGGAAAGAGCATGAATATTAATATGGTCTCAGTTTCTACGTACTGAAACATGAAGTAGATGAGCATAATTACCAAGGTCAAAGCTGCTGCTAACTCCATACTCCGTTGTTATAAAGGCTATAAAATCTTGGATATCTGTGTTTGTTGGTTCGTATTTTACTTGCAAGGCTCCACTCAGTCGATGCAGAAACCAGAAGTGATGCAGGAATTGTATCAGACCGTCTCTGAAATAAGGCGTTGGCGTTCAACCGCTTATTTCCAAGAACAGAAGAAACTATGGGGTTTTGTACATCTGGCCTAATGGCTGCACAGTCACGGAAGTGAGTCTGCAGCACATTGATTGGCCAAGCCAAATCAGAGCAGAATTACATGAGCCAATCAATGGCTCTGATAGCTCAGGGCCAGCGGGAAATCTGAGATCGAACTGCATCGCTTGTTTTCATCCTCCCCTTTTTGATTTTTTTTACATTCCCACGTCTTTTTCCTGATTCCTTCGGGCCTCACTTCCACCTGTTATCAAAGGTCCTGATGTAATGGTTATGAATAGGTAGCATCACTGTGAGATGTTTAAAGCCATAATATACTTTTGGGAAGGAGAAATGAGAGATGGAGCTAATTTGTGAAAACAGATTAGACCATTCAGCGGCTCGGCATGCCGCTGTCAGGGAGGCTGATGGGGATAATTGGTGGGAGGACGGGGACAAATGTTGTTGTATGTTCTCATTGTCAATGATAATAATTTGGTCACAAACCCTCTGATGAATTCTGCTGCATTTTGTTTGATTAACAGAGGAGCCGTTAATTATTCGCAGCGGGGTTACTGGGAAGCAATGAGACTACGAGGAATTTATCTTGCTGGTTATCTGTCGAATTTCAGAGGTCGTCACAGGCAGCAGCATCATGTATCAGCTCCAGTTGTGACTCCTCAGTGTAATTACCATTAACAAATGAAACAATGGTCGAAGCATTTGTTCATTTCTAAGCGGTGGTGTTCAGCCTTTTCTCCACACTGGGAATTTATTCTCAGCTTTGTTGGAGGAGAAACTGCACTCCTTCCAACAAATGGACTTCTGTTTCATGACATGACAATAACTGGATCTCTGAGCATCAGGTTATATGACACATCCACTCTCTTCTAACCCTAAAACTATGACTTTGCTTATTTTTCATGTTTCATGATGACGTTGTACAATCTTCTTATCGAGAGCAAAAACACAGGAGCCATAAACATTTATTTTAAGGCGACATCAAGTCACTACTTGTCTCTTAATTTACAGTGAAACAACTCCATTTATTTACTGACAGATTCTAATATTGTTCATGTAACATACGTGTGTTACTGGTGTTTGATCACTGTTGATCACTGTCCACTGTTGTTATCGTAGTTAACAATTGAATTTCAGGTTTTTGTTGCCAGGTCAAAACAGTGACAGTCGTGGCTCGGAGGAAATGTTTAATGCTGCCTCACAGATGCATCACTTGGATTAGATTTCACTGAGACTGTAAACTGAAATGATTTTTTTTTTTGTAAACTGGCATCAAGACAGAAAATCCCCATCTCTCACATGCAGTGAAGAGCTGGTTGCCAAATGCCAAAGCAACAGACTGCTGGTTTATCCTGAAACCCTGAGCCAGCACGAGGATGATTTCATGGATCTCTGCCTTGTTGTCAAGGTGTCGTTGCCAGTGATCGTCCAGAAGATCAGGACTCATCATAGCGACTGTATCTGAGAGTGTGTGAGTCCTTGAATGGTTTCTTAACCATATGTTCGTTGAATGTGAGGATGTCTGCTGTGGGAATTCATATTGAAAGTCAATGAGATGATGTTTCTGACAACAGCCTATACAACAAGGCTGGAGTTATCAGCATCATTTACCTCGATCAGACTCTTATTCTTTAATCTCAGATTCTCCACATGGAAGTGTAAAGAAAACAAGGAACAGATGACGACAATAATTAATGAACATGAAGCTCCAGCCTGGATGTTTGTACTTAAAGGTCCCATATTATGAAAATAATCACTTTTGATGGTTTTGAATGTCTTTTGGGGTCTATACTGCCTCTACACACCGTGGGATTAATAAAAAAAAAAGTTTAAACAGTAAATTCACCAGTGTAGAAACCGTGTGTTTAAACAGTCCATTTAGATTTCTCCCTGTCATCTACGTCACAGACGGGGATGTTTGAATTACACCACCTCCAACTCCAGTGTAACAGAATATCTCCACCCAGCAGACAGAGCTGCCTTTTCCCCCTTTTTTTCTCCCAAACACTAGCTTGGATGTCGTCCAATCACAGCCTGTTACCAGGCAGGAAAAGATGATTTTGACCTTTGAACTGCTCAAAAAGCATCCTGGGAGATGTAGTTGTTTAGGAAATGTGGTGTTATTGCTGTGAATTTATGTCTTGTCTCATGTTTATCGATCATTTGAACATTATTGATCATTGTATCGCTGCTGGTTCAGTCAGTTTTTAACAGATCTTGTTGAAATTTGTTTCATAACTTGTTTAAGCGTCTCTGCTGAGACGCCGCTTGTTTGTTCACAAAACGCTGTGTGTAATTGGGTTATCATGATTTCATGGTCGACAAGTTTTTGAGTTTGTTTACTTGTTCTTTAATTGTTTCAGTTCAATTCAATTTTATTTATATAGCGTCTCCAGATCATAAAAACATTTATCTCAAGTCACTTTACACAGAAAAACCAACATTTCCACAATGAGCAGCTCTTGGTGACAATGGAGGAAAAAGTCCCTTTTAACAGGAAGAAACCTCCATCAGAACCAGACTCAGAGTGGACGTCATTTGCCTCGACCGGCTGGAGAGAAATGAAGACAGAGAAAAGAGAAGAGATGGAGGAAAGAGGGAGGAGGACGGGGGAGAGGGGGAGGAAGACAAGAGGGAGACCAGGAAGAGACAGTAGAGACTAGATGTTTACAAGTAGTTGTTAAAGCAACATTATCATTACAATTAATAATACAACAACAATAATAATAATAATAATAATAATAATGCCGTTAAAGAATTTGAATCCAACTGCTCTGGATTCAAAACAACCTGAAAAAGAGAAAGGGGGTGGGGAGACACAACTGTGAGAGAGAACAGATGATGTTAATAACATGTAATATATTGATATAAAGACATGAAGTATGAGGGAGAGACAGAGACGTGAGGAGTGAGGGACAGAGAGAAGAGGAGCAGTGTATTGTCAGAGTCCCCCAGCAGTCTAATCCTATAGCAGCTTAACTAAAGGATGGTTCAGGTCCATGTCCCACCTGGACCATCCTCAACTATCATCTTTATCATAAAGGAAAGTTTTCAGTCTAACCTTAAATGTAGAAAGGGTGTCTGCCTCCTGGACCCAAACTGGATCTGGTTCCATCAGAGAGGAGCCTGATAACTGAAGACTCTACCTCCCATTCTGGTCTTAGAGACTCTAGGAACCACAAGTAAACCAGCAGTTTGTGATCCAAGTGATCTATTAGGATAATAAGGAAGTATGAGCTCCTTAAGATATGATGGAGCCTGATCATTAAGGACTTTATATTCCAGCAGGAGGATTTTAATTCTATTCTAGATTTGACGGGAAGCCAATGAAGAGCAGCCAGTACAGGAGAAATATGATCTCTGGTCCTACTTCCTGTCAATACCCGTGCTGCAGCATTCTGGATTAGCTGAAGGGTTTGATGAAGTTACTGGACCACCCTGATAGTAGAGAGTTACAGTAGTCCAGTCTAGAGGTAACAAATGATCAATTCACTTTTCAGCTTCATACTGAGACAGGATGGTTCTGATTTTTACAATGTTACACAGGTGGAATAAAGCTGTTCTAGAGACTTGTCTAATATGAGATACAATGACATGTCCTGATCAAAGATTAGTCCAAGGTTCCTCACAGTAGAACTGGAGGACAAAGTGATGACGTCCAGATTAGCTATGTGATCTGAAAACGATGTTCTGAGATGTTTAGGACCAAGTATGATGACTTCAGTTTAGTCTGAGTTTAAAAGTAAGAAACTCTGAGTCATCCAGGTCTTTATGTCTTTAAGACAATCCTGAAGTTTGATGACCTGGTTAGTTTCATCTGGTTTCATAGATATAGAGCTTAGAGTAAAGTACACCCCCTTCGAAAAGTAACATTTTAAACAATATCTCAATGAATACAAGAACAATTTTAAAAATGTTGGCAAGAATAAGTTTATAACATCATATAACATTATATAACATCTGTTTAACTTATAACATGAAAATAAGGTTAACAATATAACTTAGATTACAAATTTTTCAGTTTTACTCAAATTAGGGTGATGCAAAAATAAGTACACCCCAGAACAAAAACTGTACATCTAGTACTTTGTGTGGCCTCCATGATTTTTAATGACAGCACCAAGCCTTCTAGGCATGGAATGAACAAGTTGGCAACATTTTGCAACATCTGTCTTTTTCCATTCTTCAAGAATGACCTCTTTTAGAGACTCGATGCTGGATGGAGAGTAATGTTCGACTTGCCATAGGTGATTGATTGGGTTCAGCTCAGGAGACATACTTGGCCACTGAATCACTTTCACCCTGTTCTTCTTCAGAAATCCAACAGTGGCCTTGTGTTTAGGATCATTGTCATGTTGGAAAAGTGCACCACGACCAAGGGCATGGAGTGATAGTAGCATCTTCTCTTTCAGTGTAGAGCAATAAATCTGTGAATTCATGATGACATCAATGAAATGCAGCTCCCCAACACCAGCAGCACTCATACAACCCCACATAAGGACACACACATAAGGCAAACTCTAGGTGGGCTTTTTTGTGCCTGGGCTTTAGGAGAGGCTTCTTTCGTGGACGGCACCCATTCATGCCATTCCTCTGCAGAGTACGGTGTATTGTGTCACAGGAAATAGTCATCTCAGTTTGGCTTTCTACTTCTTTAGATAACTGCAGTGAACTTGCATGCCAATTTTCTTCAACCCTTCTCATCAAAAAATGCTCCGGTCGAGGTGCTAACTTCTGTGGACGACCTGGACATCTCTGTGAGATGGTTGCAGTTTATTTTTGAACCACTTTTGCTACAGCATTCTGACTGATAAGTAAAGCTTTGCTGATCTTCTTGTACCCTTCACCGTTGTGGTGTAAAGAAATTGTTTTCTTTCTCAGGCCTTGTGACATTTCTCTTCAAAGTGGTGCCATTGCTGACAAGATGAAATTGGAAGGGGTTTTCTTTAACACCCTTTTATAGTCAACTGTCTGCTGGACACCTGTGCAATGAATAATTAGACTCACCTGTTGTTCATTCTTGTTAAATTAGACATTTGCAGTCTAAAATTTACCTTTGCTCTGGAGACTTTCAGTGGGGTGTACTCATTTTTGCATCACCCTAATTTGAGTAAAACTGAAAATTTTGTACTCTATTTCAACCTTACTTTCATGCTATAATGCTACATATATTTTGAAAATTGTTCTTGTGTTCATTGAGATATTTTTTAAAATGTTACTTTTCAAAGAGGGTGTACTCATTTATGCTGAGCACTGTAAGTACAGCTGGGTATCGTCTGCATAACAATGGAAGTATATATTGTGCTTCCTGATGATGTTTCCTAAGGGAAGCATGTATAAGATAAAAAGGATTGGTCCTAACACAGAACCCTGTGGAACTCCATGACTAACTGCAGTACGTATGGAAGACTCATTGTTTACGTGAACAATGTGAATCTATCTGATAGATACGACTTAAACCAGGAAAGTGCAGTGACTCTAATCCCAACAACATGTTCTAGTCTATGTAACAGGATGTTATGATCAATTGTGTCAAACGCAGCACTAAGATCCAACAGGACAAGAACAGAGACAAGTCCATTGTCTGAGTCCATAAGAAGGTCTTTGGTAACTTTCACTAATGTTTAACAAACCATTGTGTGTGAGAAGTAAGTATGTAGATTGTTTTTTTTTTCCCGCTAAAGAGAGTGAGACAGCAGTGAGGGACTATCACTAATGGTTGGAAGTGACGCAATACGTTACTGCAGCACATAGCACGTAGTAGGCGGGGTACAGCTTTAGCTGTATAAGGTTGCTGTAGAAGTGGTTTCTATCTGCTTTTATCTGAGATTCTGATGTTTCTGAGGATGTTTATGAAGCAGAGATGGCGATACAAGCTGTGAAATCAGACGTGACCCGCTCTGCCCCCGGGACCATTGGCGTTGGGGCTCAAGATTAATGTCACAGGTCATAGTCAGCTTTGTAAATGTTGCAGGCGTTCTGCAGTGAGTAGACATTGAGGCAGACGGGCAGGGTGGTCTGTCATACAGGGGACTTCCTCAACCTGCTGCAGCCTCTCGTAGCCTGTTATGGTGAGTTCATCTGGAGTCATACAAGTAAGTGCAGCTTCAACTGAAAATATTACCTCTGGTGTTTCCCGGCAGTCTAAGTTTTCTGCCTCAGATGTCATTAATGCACAGTATCGCATATGCAGGCTACGTGTATGTAGTGGTGATGTTACACGTTGTTTTTAATAGTTTAGTTTTAGATGAACCATTCAGAAACATCCTGCTCCATACGGAGTGGCTGTGTTTCTAAAGGTGTCTCCTCTTCCTCTGGGTCAGACTCAGGTTCAAACATAAGGTTGAACAGAGGCAGCAGCCATGTCTCCAGTAAACTCCAGTACTGGCAGAGAGACTGGGGGCGTGACCCAATACACCACCAGTACTGGAATGGGGCCTGGCCAGTAGCAGCTCATTTGTATGAGAATCAGCCTGTTCTGAACAGAGGGTGGAGAGGCAGGTAAATACAACTAATCTGAGAGGTGTTTTAAAGAAATATTTCTGAGACGTGTTCAGTGGAGCTCATAGAGCTGTGTTAACTTGTTGTAAAAAGGTACAAAATGGGACCTTTAAAGGTGGCAGAGAATGGTTGAACAGGATTTTGATCCTTGTTCTGTGATAAAAATGATTATAAAAACTTCTCTCACAAAGATATTTCAGGGTTTTCACCTATTTGACATCTTTTCAGTCTCAACTGCCAACCTCATTATGAAATACAAGCACTTGACACTAATTGGTTCCTTCACTGTTACTCAAATGAATGTAACTTTGCTGACTTCAGAACAGGACAGACCGTGATTTTGCAGCCAATCACCTTTGAAAGGGAAGGAGTCAGAGTGGGGGGCAGTGAGATACATTTTACATCCCAAACAACCCTTTTTTGAAATTGACCGATTTTCTAGCGACATTTCTTAGATGAGGTAAACACGCTCTTAACAATAAGTAACAATTCGACAATACAGTTCAGTGTTTATTCTGTGAATGGAGCTGCCTCTCCAGGGTCTTTGATGTCAAAGATGGACAAGATGTGTCCTTGATGTTTCTTCTTGCTTAAAAATAAGAGGAGTTTCTTTAAATGAAGGAAAAACGTTTTCAGTAGCCTCACCATTCATTTCATCAGTAATAAGAGCATGCAAAAAGCACTTAAGGCTCTTCTGCATAAAAGAGCAGAGGAGTTTTGATAAAAAGCCTCATCTCGTTCATGATAACTGAAAAACAGACTGGTTCACAACATGGGCTCTGTCTTTCTGAGAAATATCTGCCACTCATTATTTTAAAATTGCTGAGATCTGTAAATGTGAACACATTTTTAAAAACTGGGCTCAAACACACAGGATATTAATAAAGCTGGTAACGTTAAAAAACAAAGATGGAGGTTAAAGGTGGAGGTTTGAACTGTGGGATGTAGACACGTTAGTCAGAAACCGTGGCTTTTCCTTCCAGAAGTGTGGAGATGATTATTGAAGCATTTATTGAACTAAGAGGTGAGCGTTTCTTTTTTGGATGTGGGAAACAGCACCATGATTATAGAGCGGGAAATAGAGTATTGAATAAATTCACCTCAGAGATGGAGAGAGGGATTTGGGCTGTGTGCAATTGGTGGTGAGCAGTTGTGCAAGAAAGCAAGTATTGGATCTTCTTTCCTTCATATAAACTGCAAATTAAATGAAGATTTAGACACTATCATGGTGAAAATAAAATGAAAAGTGATCAATGTGCCTCTGAACAGCTGCAGCTGTCTCAGCTGTGTGTGTATTACCTTTTCATTGGCATTCATTCATCCAGTTGATCTTTATTCTCAGTCTTGTGGTAACCTCTTACCCATGCAGACACACAAAGCTTTAACAGTGAGTGTGGGGGTGGGGGGGTTAATTTGACCTCCTACATGCCGCCTCTGCCTTTGCCTTCACTGAAACAGTGACATCTTAATCTGCATCGAGTCATTTATATTCAGTGTGGTGCTCTCCAACTCAGATCCAGATAGTGAGCAGACTATCTCCTATATGCTGGTCACACATGGACACATGCCTTCCTTCCTTGTGTCCTTGAGTATGAAAAAGCTCTCCCAGTTGTGTTTTAAGCCTGTGTGTGTGTGTGTGTCTGTGTGTGTGTGTCTGTGTGTGTGTGTGTGTGTGTGTGTGTGTGTGTGTGTGTGTGTGTGTGTGTGTGTGTGTGTGTGTGTGTGTGTGTGTCTGTGTGTGTGTGTGTGTGTGTGTGTGTGTGTGTGAGTGAGTGAGTGTGTGTGTGTGTGTGTGTGTGTGTGTGTGTGTGTGTGTGTGTGTGTGTGTGTGTGTGAGAGTGTGTGTCTGTGTGTGTGTGTGTGTGTGAGTGTGTGTCTGTGTGTGTGTGTGTGTGTGTGTGTGTGTGTGTCTGTGTGTGTGTGTGTGTGTGTGTGTGAGTGAGTGAGTGTCTGTGTGTGTGCGCACGCGCGCATTAAAATAATCTGGCACTGCTGCATGTTAGTCCTATTTAAGTCTATTATCTCTCCCTCCACGGCTCCATTCAGAGGGGCTCTTTGCTTTGTAGTACTGCCCTTTAAATGGCTGCTTGTGCCCCTCATTTGTCTGAGGAGTCTTCAGAAGCGGGGGCTGAAAATATACAGGCCTTTTGGCGATACATACTTGTATGTGTGTGTGTAATGGCTGGTGTTGGGAGGAAAAGGGATGGAGAGAAAGAGGGGGGTGCTGCTAATGAGAGATTAATGTGGCAAAGCAGGGAGGAAAATGGAGGAGCAAAGAGACAGAGAGGAAGGAAAAAGATTTTTCTTTTTACAAGAGTGGATTCATTATTCTAGTGAAAAGTAAAACCTATCCGTGATGATGTTCAGAGATCCGTCAGAGCCACTTCCATGCTCTCTTGTTTTGGCTGCGTTAGCATTAATAACCCGTCTCTGAACGTATGACACTGCTAATGGTAAGCTGCTAAATCTGAAAAGTGTGTTAGCCACAAACACAAGGATGTTTAACACCAGCAACAACTTTGCAGTCAGACACATAGTCCTTCACATTACAGGGTGGTTACCTGTATAACCTGTGTCCTACCATCATACAATCTTTTATTAAAGACACAAGGATTTTACATTGAGACATACTCAGGATTCCTGCTTTTCACTGAAGTTATTTTACAGATCAGAAGTGACACTTAAAGTGTACCAATGAAACTAAAACTGATCCGTCCTGTTTTATTCATGAAATTGATCATCATCTATTGAACATCAGCTTCTGTTTTCATGCTGTGACACCTCAGCTGCTGCTCTGTGACTGTGCAGCTGGAAATGAATCATTGGATATTTCTGAAGTCATCATGGTTAAAGCCTCACCACCTTCTTACTCAATTAGAAATCTATTTTTGGATGCAGGGATGTTCTGATGGATTTTCTCCAAACTAGGACAGGAAGTCATGCCAGTTACTTTGTGTTAATCATTTCTCTTCTTTGAGCTCACATCTGTTAATACATCACATCACTACACAAGGTGATGTGACCTTTTTGGAAACAGATTTTGTTTGTAAACTATAAGACAGTGGGTTTTCTTTAAGTGCACTTTGTACACAGGCTTATTAAAATACTGCAGCTTTTAAATCTGGTGGTTACAACCTCACCTTCACCCAAAAAAAAAAACATTAGTCCACAAAGAATCAAACAGAAGTCATGAGAGAGCAGTGTCTTTACTGTCGATGTCTACTGATGACTGTGGACACAACCAGAAACCAGGTGAAGGTCAAGTATGCTGCTGTTTCCCAAGGTCAAAGGAGCCATTCGCTGTCTTTAGATAAGATTGGATTGTTTATTACTAAGAGCTCACTGACCCAACAAACTGAGGATTTTTATTTTTGTAGCCTCATAAGAAAGAACTGATGAAACGACATGCTTGAAGAAAACAGCTTCTCATAGATTTAAAGACGTAGATTTTATTTCTGCCCTTTTCTCCAATCACAGCGTGACACGAGAGTGAGCATCAGATTGTCTGTTATTAATGTGTCAAACACAGCGCCCCCTTCCTCTAAAAGATGTCCCTGTCATGAAACACACGCCGCCTCCCAGGGAATTATATGATCTGTTCTTGTGAAGGATTAAAGTTTTGTCTTGATGCAGAGGAGAAGCTCATGATAGTGTTTCATCCTCTGGGGAGTAAGAACAAGCTGAGTGAGGTCAATATCAATTAGCTGGTGATGTTTAGATAATATCACATGTTTTAAAGAGGGAAGACCTGAAGATGGTGCTAGAAAGAAGGTAAATGTCACTGAAGAAAACTCATATATTTAAACAACTTTCACAGGACTCTGGTGAAGGGTCATGAAACAATTAGCCAGCGTTGTTCCACATGGATACAGTCACTGAGCTACCTACTTATTTTTCACACAAAAATTGAAAAACCAGCATTAATAGGTACAGAACATCAGCACGTAATATAGCTCAAAAACCAACCAAATACGACCTCCAAACAAACCGTATCAATCATCTGCTAATATCAACATTGTTCATGCAACATTAACACTAATGAAAGCTGAACGGATTGAAGGGAATCATATTACAACACAGATACTCTAGAATATTTTAAGAGATGAGAGAGAGAAGAGAAATAACTGGGTCTGCTCTTACATCAGTGAGTACGTCATGAGTTCACAGATGGTTTTTAACAGGAACATACACTCACTCTGGTCAATGGTTTGTTCTCACACACTGTTACAGTCAAACACACATACTGCTATGAGCTGACATCACATTTTTGAAATGACAGGAAGTAGCTGCTGTAATCCAATCCTCAGATTTACTTTCATACAAACAGCAGCTGAAGCAGATGGATATGTGAGACTCCAGTTTCATGGTAAAATCCTGATGATACAAGGATCATTGAGAGTAGCTGAAATCAATCAGCTCTGAGCTGAGATTTTAACCTCATATCTGCAGGTTTGTCCTTTATCTTGTATTTAATTCATTAGTGGGTTTTAGGATCCTAACACAGTAAAAAAGAGTAAGCAGTGACATCATGTTGATCAATATCAACATGATGTCATTAACATCTAACATCGTAAACATCTAAAAATTAAAACTTAAATTATTAACATCGTTTAACATAACATCAGCATCTGTTTCCAATGTCTACATAAGCTCAGCTCAACTGATTGAACACTGTTCTGTAAACAGCAGACAGATGAAGCTAGTGATGACCACAACAAAGAACTAAGTGTCTGCTGGATATGTAACACTGTGGCTACAGCAACTCTGTAAGGATTAAAAATAGTGTAATAACATTCTGATAATAACATAAGGCAGCTGTACAGCATCAGGTGGGGTTACTGTGATGGATGGATGGATGGGTGGATGGATGCTTTATTCATCCCAAAGTGACCTTAGTGATGTGAAAGTCGTTGTTGTCAAGGTATTTTTTCTCCACAGCAAACATGATTAAATTATTATTTTGTGTGTGTACCAGGTTAATCACGGCAGGAATGAGATGTTTTAGAAATAGATGAACATGTGATGACTCAGCACAGTGTAACATAGTGTTTTTCACCCGCTGTTAATGAGGTACTGCAGCAGCCTGATGTCAGGAACCTGTTCACTGCTGTGAAGTCATGTTTTTTTTGATGATGTGTCCAAGTAATTAGCAGGCCCATTTTAATGGTCATTAAGTTTCCTGTGTGAGTCCAGGCACTTTGAAGGAAAAACCCTCCAAGGACATTGTACATCTGCTGCTGTGTTCATTAGTTAGAGGTCAAATGGTCGTACTCCCACTGACGGCCCAGGATGGACTCGTTCCTGACTGGACTGTCTCTCCTGGCATACAGCAATGACCTCTTCACCTTTAACCCCACCCCCTCAATAATAAAGGTGGAGTGGAGCCAGATGGTGTATCACTCTGGAACTGTTAATGACTAAATTTACATAAATCCAGGGTGGTGAGCGCAACCTGGAGGAGCATGATTTGGAGGAACGGCCAGATCTGAACTTCTGTGCTAGTCACGGATTAGCCATAACTAACACCATGTTCAAACATAAGGGTCCATTAGTGTACGTGGCACCAGGACACCATAGGTCGATGATCGACTTTGTAGTTGTTTCCTCTGACTTGCCGCATGTTTCGGATGAAGAGAGAAGCTGCGCTGTCAATTGATCACCACCTGGCGGTGAGTTTGATCGGGTAGCGGGGGAGGATGCCAGCCAGCCCTGGCAGACCCAAACAGATAGTGAGGGTTTGTTGGGAATGGCTGGCAGAGGACTTCGTCAGACTGGTCTTTAATTCCCACCTCTGGGAGAGCTTCAACTGCATCCATGGCTCTGGAGGACATGGAGTCTGATTGGTCTATGTTCTGTGGGGCCATTGCTGAAGCGGTGGTCGTAAGGAGACTGGTGCTGGTCGTGGTTGCAATGTCAGAACTGCTTGGTAGACACTAGCGGTGAGGGATACCATCAGGCTGATGAAGGAGTCCTATGGGACTTTGTTGGCTTGTGGATGATGTAGAACAATGGACCAGCTCTATATCGTAAGGAGGGTGAATGGAAATTTGTCCAACCAGTCCACAAGTGGTTTGTGGATCTGAGGGCCATCCGGTCAGTGTACTGTTGGAGTCAGAGCTTGGTCCGTATTGCCGGTAGTAAGTTGGACTCATTTCCAGTGGGTGTTGGCCAGGGCTTTGTCACTGGTCCTGTTCATAATTTTTATGGACATGATTTCTAGGTGCAGCCAAGGGGCAGAGGATGTCGTGTTCGGCGGCCTTAGAATCCTGTCTCTGCTTTTTGCAGATGACGTTTTTCTGTTGAAATCATCAGGCATTGATCTTCAGCACACACTGGAGCAGTTCGCAACTGAATTGGCTGGGATGAGAATCAGCACCTCCAAGTCCGAGGCCATGGTTCACAACCGGAAAAGGGTGGAGTGCCACTCTGAGCTGGGGAGGAGTTGCTTCCAGTTCAGATGTCTTGGGGTCTTGTTGACGAGTGATGGGAATTTGGAGTGGGAGATCCGTTGCGGTGAAGAGGGAGCTGAACTGTAAGGCGAGGCTCTCAATTTACTGGTCCATCTATATTCCGACCCTCGCCCATGGTCATGAGCTGTGGGTCGTGACCAAAAGATACAAGTGGCTGAAATTAGTTTCCTCTCGAGCTCGGACATCCGGGAGGGTCTTGGAGTAGAGACACTGCTCCTCCACGTCAAGAGGGGCCAATTGAAGTGGCTAGGGCATAGAATTAGGATGCCTCCCGAGGGAGATGTTCTGGGCACGCCCATCTGGGAGGAGGCCTCCCTGAGGAGTTAGTGGAAGTTGCTGGGGAGAGAAGGTCTGGGCCTCCCTCCTGAGGCTGTTGCCTCTCCTGGACCCTCCGGATAAGCGGGAGAAAACAAAATGAAACAAAATGAAATGAATCACAGTAATGAAGAATAAGTAATGATGGTAGTAATGAAGGCTGACCAGGCTAGACAGCAGCATCATATGTCTCACTGAGACAAGACAAGACCGACCAGAGGATGGTGATGTTTATTAAGGAGAGATGCAGTAACCTGGAGCACATCAGTGTTACTGAGCAGCTGCTCTGGACGTTGAGCTGTTTGCTGTCAGCGTTTGGTCGAACTACATCAGAGCAGTTCTCTCAAGTCATGGTGATAACTCGCTGTCGACCGACGCTACAGCTACTGTGACTCTGTCATGTCCCAGCTGGAAACATCCACCACAAACCTTGCAAAGACTTGCACTATTTCTTTTTTTATATAAACTAAACTTTTTTACTATAAACTTTTCTGTTAATCTCTTTTTATAATTTTTTACGCTGTCAAACAAAGGGACAAAATAAATAAATAAATAATAATAATGATAATGATTATAAATAAATAAAATAAACACTGGGATGTTCAGTTCCTGATTACATTTTAAAGCGTGTTTGTTGTCAGTTTAACTTCAGTTTAGGTTTGACCTCAGGGCCTTTCTGTTTCCAGTCGTGCAGGAGAATCTGCAGTGACCTTAAGATGATGTGAAACAGTGAAAGATGTTTATTTCACCGTAGAAACACAGACCACGGTAGAAGATATGATGGGTTCAACCCAGCGTTAATGGAAACACATCACATCGCTGCTTAAAAACATGGAGCTTTATTGAAACAACGTGATTTTTAAATTTTTAAACATTTTAAGTATTTCATGCCCCGTGTTTGCAGTTCTTGCCTTGGTTGAACGGGAAATCTGTTAATAAGTGTAACTGTTCTCACGATACAAACATGACAAAGACCCGGCTGTAGAAGCATCTCTCCAGAATTTTACTGTGGAGCTTTTACCTGCAGGGCTACACGCACTGTTTCCTGGTATGTTACATCTGTCAACACTGATCCTGTGAAACAGTTATCTCTCTATGAACAGATGCACAATCAGTGATGAGATACAGAGCCCACTTCAGCAGTTACCACACCCACAGCATCTCTTCTCACGCATAAACACACACTGACCTTTCACCCTGTGCTACTACTGCCTCGTCTAATGATGAAGCTATTATTAGAGCGGATCATTACTGGTTATCGGGTCTTTGTGAGCCATTCAGCCTCTGTGTGCCTCGTCAAAAGCTCATCAAAGCCGCTGTTGTATGGTTTTACCATTTCAGCTCTCTCCAGCAGTCACAGACAAGCCTGTGATTGCAACATGATTGGCAAGTTATTGCACTTTAATCATTCCAAATATGCTATCTGATTGGTTGGTGGTCAGAGGGAGAGAGACGATGAGCTGATTAGGGGAAGTTGGGCATCTTTGTTACTGTGTATAGTAAATTTAATAACCCCCCCACAACTCCCCCACCCACACAAAACCACTGGTCAATTATTGATTTAGATCAGGATGCTCACAGAGCGGCTGAAGACAGGGGACTGAAGAGGAAGTTGTTAAGAATAAAATTAATAAAATAAGGAAAGTTTCAAACCAAAAGAAACATGAAACATACCTGTTTGACAGTGATGTCAGAATGGATCATGACTTCCATGATTTTTAGTTTTTATGTGAACTGCAATGTTATGGTCACTACTGATGAATGTCATTTGTTTTGATGGAAAGTGAAGCAGTTTGACAATTGTGTCTGAGGTCAGAAACAGACCTTATTGTTGAATGTGGTGAAACAGTGATGTCTTTTGTGCTGCTCTTCATCAGTGGTGTTTTACACATACAGTGATTTAAGCCACTGTATGTGTGCCAAACCCAACCACTTAGTCCTCGTCCTTTCCAGTTAATTTTCTCCTGTGAGTGTTCTTCACCTTCTCACCACAGCCACACTTAAGATTTATGAAGCAGTTGATTTTTAATGTGAACCACCTCGTCCTCTATGGTTCATATGGATGAAATGGAGAATTTGGAGGATGGAGAAAGTACACTGTAATTTATATTTTCTGCACAATCAATTGCAGATTTTTTTATTTTGTAGTCAAACAAAACATAGGTTTACATATGTGTGGATCACAAATGCTCTTCTCCCAGTTAGAAACACCACTATGTACACTGGTGTGCACAACAGTGGAGTAGCTTGGTCCCATGAACAGTGATCTCACAAACTTAACAAACGAGAAAGTGTTATTGACGTGAGCTGAAAGGGTGCTACATGAATCAAGCAGTATGTTGTGTAAGCAGTGGTGTTAGCATTAGCAGAGAGAGTTGCACGTGTTTCTCCGTAAAGCATGTTTCTTCCACATGTAATGTTGCTTTTAATTCTTGGTGAAATGCTGTTTCTCTGTTCTTTCACTGTGCAGATACCAAAGACAGTAGCTGCATCAGACATTGTGCAGCCGGGGATCAGTGTGTTGGGGGATGTGGTCTGTTTATGCGATGCCCTTGACATTTCCCAGTTCCTCACTTCAGCTAAGCCACAGAATCAAAACTCATCTTACTGAACTGAGGTCCTGCAGCCCAACTCTCCCCCGCTCCATGCCCTGCCGCACCCCAGCTGTGATAATGAATTGTCCTTGAATCCTGCTGGTGGATCTTAACCCCCCCTCCTCTCAGAGCAAATTTGCTGACTCGTGTGATCCTGTGGGAGAGGACGCCATGATGATGCACACTAACAGCCACACAGAAGACGTTTCAAATTAAACAGACGATGATAACGATGAACATACAAATGATGGCAAAAGAAAAGAGAAAAGACCTTTCAAAGGCAAACACATATGTACATGTGATAGATAGATAGATAGATAGATAGATAGATAGATAGATAGATAGATAGATAGATAGATAGATAGATAGATAGATAGATAGATAGATAGATAGATAGATAGATAGATAAACTTTATTGATCCCTTTGGGAGGTTCAGTTCCCTCAGGGAAATTAAAGCTCCATCACAAACACCTGTCAAACTTAAAGACATAGATAAAAGGAAGAGCAAGAAAATAAAAACACTCCAAGTACCTGACACCAACATAGAAATATAAAATAAATATAAACTATATATATACTTTCCTTAAGCACCACAGAGATTGTAATTCTTCAACACAGCAGCGTGACAAGATGCCACAGGAGTCTCTTGAAGAGTTTTTAACACTAAATCAGCTCTGCAGTGTCGGTGCAGATATGACATGAAAAGCTTTGCTCTCTGTTGCTGTGACAGTGGTAAACGTCTTTATTAATATGACTTGATGGGTAGAAAGTCTTGTCTTGTTGACTCTTCAGGACATGATGTAATATGGCATAAAAAGGCATTTTTCTCAAGAGTTACTGACCACAGGGAGTAGTGATGAACAGTTTAAGAAAAATCTGAAGGGAAAATTTATAAGCTGGTTGATTTTTTTTTTAAGATATATTGTTTGGTCTTTTTTTTACTGACAGGTTGGTGAAGGTAGACAGGACAGTGGGGAGAAGAGCAGGGCAATGACTCACAATGAGAGTACAGACCAGTCATAACTCATAGACATCTGTGTGTATGTAGTTTGAGACGTCGTTCGATTCATGATTTCAGTTAAATTGAAGGTCATTGACTCTTTGTTGTCTAATGGCTACAGGATCTCAAACTGCACCTTTGCTCCATTTTTCTATCTGTCGCCCAAACAGCTCAGTTACAGGCACACTCACTTCATTGACAGCTCTCGGTGCATGCAGCTCTCCTCCCAGTGTTATTTCCTGTCTCAATGGGGAGCTGAGGGAGGGTTAATGAGGCAGACAGGCCAGATGATGCTCCTCCTGGTGAACAACATCCAAAGTTTCTTAAACCTGCATTATACAATGCTCCTGTCTAACGGAAAGTAGAACCGAGTTGTGTATCTGAGCATTTACATCTCTTTCAGGTTAAAATACTCAATATTACTGTACATCGACATACATTTTGTTTTATTTCACTCATGATGGGTACAGTGTATAGGATTTTAAAACAAATAAAACTGCAATAATCTCAAACATTGAGTCTTTCAAGTGAACTGAAAGCAAAAACAGATGGTCCCAAGAAAATCCCTGTAGCTTTTGGAGCGAACTTGATAGCAGTTGTAAAGCAATTAGCCACAACTGGAGTGTCTCTTTATCACATAGTAGCAGTCGATGAACAGTGCACACTGTGTGCCCTGCCAGTTTTGCAATTTGGAAACCTGCAGACAAGAACCCATGTTCCCTTCTCATCCAGCATGTGAGCGAGCTGCAAACACGAGTTCACGTCACCTTCACGTCCTTATTTTCCTTTTGGGATTAATAAAGTAGATATCTATCTGCATCCGACTTGAAACCGTGAGAATCTTGTTAAAAAGTTGAAGTCAAGGAAGACTGTCTGCCACAGTTTACTGTTAACTACAACTTCCACACAGTGTCTAACATGGAGGGAGGTCAACAAATAAACGTGAGATCTCTCCATTTGTACCATTCATTATCATCACCATCATCATCAGAAATATTACCGTCAGTGGCCTCCATGTTTACCTCATCTTTGTCATCACAGTAAAAGGCGGACATGCTACAGCCTTGTAGAATGTAAGCATGATCACATTAAAACTGATGTTTATCTGTGAACCAGAACTGGCCTGACTCAAACACTCCTGTCCACATTCATCATAGTTCATAAACTGTGTGTGTGCCAGACTGTATACTTGTGATACATCTAGCCAATTCTAGATACTAAATGCAGTGAACCCTGATGATGTGCGGCCTCGTTACATGGTGTAGATGGATGCTTATGCATGTTTGCAGTGACTAATGGGACTGAGAGATAATAAGCCTTAACGCTTTGGCAGCATTGTTCACCTGACATTCATGCCAATAGAGCACACAGAGTCAAATGGAAACTAAATTGATAAAAGGCACAAAAACACAGAGCAGGAGAGAATGAGAGTAGAAAGGAGTGTACTCAGGGGATGGAGGAGACAGGGAGGAGATGTGGTTTGACACCAGCCTAACATAAAAGGTAAACACATACACCCATGTTCACACATCCAGGGCTTCTCATTGCTGTGGATAGGTAGCAGTGGGGGAAGAATTGTGTTGTTGCTCCACAAAATAGAGAGCTCGATGCTGGAGCGAAGCCAGTCAGGTGTCCCACTCTTACAGTTTCTGTTTATCAGAAGACCTGTAGAAAAATGAGGAACTATAATGATCTCTGCCGGAAAACTGGTTGTTACAGCAGCAAAGTGAAAACAAGACACAGTGTGTTTGAATTTTAATTTAAAAAGTTAGACAGAAAGCAAATGTTTTAAAACATTCACTTACTGAGGAACCTTCTTTACATTGATCTGTATATATCATTTCCATTTTCAGTTTGTTGCCCTCTGCTCTGTCACAGTCAGTCTGAAGTGTTTCACCACACTGCGAGTTAGCAAACACAGAGCTGAACAGATAAATAAACAGCAGCCAGTAGTTTTGATTAATTCTATCCAAACTGACAGCAAGCTCATCCGCTGATGTTCACGTCACCGTGTCTGCTTTTCAGTCTGCCGGTGCATCATCGCACCTCATGCCAACCAGGCTGCTCTTCGCTGAAAACTGCACCTGAACCACACTATTTGTTCACGCTGGAGACAGATGATACCAAGCTCTTCAAAACACTATCATGAACTAGACAGCAACCCAAGTAAAAGCTGTTTTTAATCATTGTAATTATAGATGTATTGTCCACACTCACATCTATCACTCATCTATTTCATCCTCAGTCAGTGGTGAACCTCCAGGATGTTTTTTCATCTTCTGCCCCACACTTCATTTGGGATCCATTGTTCAAAAAGGAAACATTACTTCAAACACATTCGACAGATACCAGAAAAACTTAATTGAGAAAGACCCGTCATCATCTCCTCTATGTGATTTGTTTTCCCTACAGTTTTGCAGTTAGAGAGATGTTTCAGATGCTTTGTTAAAAGTGATATGACCTTGTGTCTTCCTCGTCTTTATTTAACTTCTTCCATCACCTCCTGATACTTGGCTTCATGGATGAAGTGGAGATGTGTTATTGTCCATCTTCATGTACAGCTGTTGACCAGAGAATAGAGCAGCACCATAAACAGCTCTGTATGTGTGATCTGCATTCGTTTGACATGTTGTTAATGTCATTGTCATTTGTTGCTGTTGTACGCTTACCTTTGTCAAAGTAAGAACAACACATTATACTGAAAGTTTCTTAACTTGTCACTGATGCTTTTGGCAGAGTGCTAATTATTATCATGGCTGTTGTTAGTTTGCAGGTAATTTTGTGACAAATAAAAATGTGACTGTTGTGATACACAATTTACAGTGATCAGTAATGTATCCTGTGGGCACCATGCATGTCTGCATGTATTTCACACACATCACTGCAGTTGTTGCCAAGAGATTTCACTAAAAGTCAAAAAGGTCAAACTGCTGCAAGACTGAAGAAGGACTCATCCTATTGGGACCATGGGTGTGAGTGTAACATTTCATGGTCATAAATAAGAAGTGATAATGGTAAGTGATAGACCAACCAGCAACCATCATAAACCATTCACAGCTAAAATTATATTTGTATCAAAGGACGTGTTGTTAGTCTCTTGTGTTTAGCTGTGCAACAACGGAGCAATGCCCATTACGGAGGGGCTATGAGGAGATAAATAAATGGTTTTGATAACGTTTGCTGCTGGTCAAAATGAGGTCAGAGTCGCTGCTGTCCTGCTCAGATGGAGATTTATACAGAAATGAAGAGGTCCAGCTGTCTTCTACTGCACATACCAATAAAAACAGATCAATTCGAACACCTTGGAGCAAGAAGGGTGACGACTATGATCGAGAATGCCACTGGCCTCATTCAAGAGTAAGACAAACATGCAGAGGTGTTGACATTGTGGGGAAGAGTGGGGTACATTGAGCTGCTGTCATGGTCGGCTGAGCAGAGGAAAACTGTGTTTTCATGGTCAATGATTGAAATAATGTGTTGCTCCTTTATGACCAGCAGTAGGTGGTGGGAGACGCTTGATTACATCAAGAAAATTACAGCATTTTTCACTGCTTTGTTATCCTTTTTATACTAGCTTTCATGAATCTAAGGATTTTGACTCTTGAACTTTAACCTTTTGACTTGTAATATGTCTGTATCCCCTTAAGCCTGCAGATAACTAAACATAACATAAATGTTAAGGACATAACTAAATGTTAAGTCAGGATTTTGCAGTTGTCCTTCATGTTAGCTTGTGGTGCAGAAGACTGTTTTGTTCTGTAATACTAATGTCAGCTTCTAACAAACATGCTAACAATGACCACAGAGGTCAACTGTGAGCGGCACTCCACAGTTATTACATAGCTTGTTTTATAAATGGCTGAATCCTAGTAGTGAAAAAAGAAAAACTTTCCAGGAAAACTATTTGAATTTCAATTTCAATTTGAATTGAAGGTTTGGCTGCACAACCACATCTCCCCAAGTTAAGATACAAATAACACTATTGATCAGAACTTCATCTTGAACTTGGGACGTGTTGTTTTTGACTCAAGAGCTCAGTAACTTGTTCTTACTGTCTTTGACCAACACTTAACTCCAGATTTAATTAAAAAATGCTAATAACTCATAAACAGGAAATATAAGTATCATCTATTATTAAAAGCCAACATCCAAGAACACTAACAATTTATTTCTGTTTCTAAAGACTTTAAGCACTTGTTTAATATGGAGATGGTCGTAGAATTAAAAAAAAAAAAAAAAGGTTCTTCCTCAGAGGACCATCAATGTGCTTCACATCCAGTTATCATATTAAGGTTCTGTCTGTTTTGTTTACTCTGTGCATTTATATAAAGAACAAATGGTTATGTTGAAGTTAGAACGTTTTTGAAGTCGTGCAGACAAGTGGGTCATGATTTCCTGTCACGACCCACTTGACAGTTTATGAGAGAGAGTCATCAGCCAGTTGTCAGGTATTTGGCATTACCTTAGGTCATCAAGCTGCAGGTGGGCAGTGGCAATTTTATAGAAGTGGATAATTTTTGTGAAAGTTAAGTGCAGAATTCTTTCTGGAGTGAAATTACAGCAGTAGTAGTTTATGAGTCTCACCCAGTCATGTGATGTATGAGTCTCTGTGTCTGGGCCAGCAGGGAGGCTTCTTGGAAGTGCAAAGCAATTAAACACACAGGCTGAGCCATTTCGCTGCACCGAGCTTTACTGAAGTGTAACAGTAGCAGAAGGAGGAGAGAGATCAAAGCGCTGGAGTTACCCACCACCACGTCATCTCTCCCTTCAGTGAGAAAGAGGCTGCATTTAGCAGAAGAACAAACACAGTGCAAATAAAGGAATGAGCTGCCGGGAAAAACATTCACAGTAACCTGGGAAAAGAGAAAGCTGGAGAAAAAAGCAAACAAACAAAGACCAGATAACACCGGGGACATGATGGGAGGTACATACTGTATGTGGTTTGAACTGAGCTGACGACTCCTGTAAGGGTTGAAGGTGACATTTCACCTGTTTCTGTTGGACGGGTCAATTGAAAGTAGCTGCCAGTATCAGTGTTATGAGGAGAATCCAACGAGACTCAGTCTGTGCAGCACTAAAGTGCCACGACAGCAGTTTTATGACGTATCTAACCCTAAAAAAAAACATCATGGGAATGAAGTGATTTGAATTGTTACCAGCAAAGACACTGGTAGCAGCACATTACAGTACAGTGATCATGGTAAATGTCATGTTGTATCTCTGTTTCCTGTCGTTGTATCTTTGTTTTCTGTTGTTGTATCTTTGTTTCCTGTCGTATCTTTGTTTCCTGTCATTGTATCTTTGTTTCCTTTCGTTGTATCTCTGTTTCCAGTCATTGTATCTTTGTTTCCTGTCGTTTTATCTGTTTCCTGTCGTTGTATCTCTTTTTCCTGTCATATCTTTGTTTCCTGACGTTGTATCTCTGTTTCCTGTCGTTGTATCTTTGTTTCCTGTTGTTGTATCTCTGTTTCCAGTCATTGTATCTTTGTTTCCTGTCGTTTTATCTCTGTTTCCTGTCGTTGTATCTCTGTTTCCTGTCATCGTATCTTTGTTTCCTGTCATTGTATCTTTGTTTCCTGTCGTTTTATCTGTTTCCTGTCGTTGTATCTCTGTTTCCTGTCATCGTATCTTTGTTTCCTGTCATCGTATCTTTGTTTCCTGTCGTTTTATCTCTGTTTCCTGTCGTTGTATCTCTGTTTCCTGTCATCGTATCTTTGTTTCCTGTCGTTTTATCTGTTTCCTGTCGTTGTATCTCTGTTTCCTGTCATTTTATCTCTGTTTCCTGTCGTTATATCTTTGTTTCCTGTCGTCGTGTTGTCCTCCGTGGCTTTGCAGCTCAGCTCAGAGGCATCGTGCTCAGACCTGATTCTCTCGTCATTAATATGACCATCTGGTTGCACGTTGTCAGTGCTTAAATGGAGAAATGCTGTCAAGCGCCGCGGCTCAATCGCCGGTGTCTACCCATTGCTCTCCGACTCCTTGACTCTAGTTTTCTGGGGTTTGTCGTCTCCTCTTCTTCCTCTTTCTGTAGTTCTGTTGTATTCACAGGTTTGTGCATCTGAAGTTGATTCTGATTCTGTAATTACAATGAGCAAAATAAATGACATTCCCATCAGTCTCAGTGCCACTGGAACATTAGAGTGGGAATGTTTTTGGGAACTGAAAATCTTGAGCTCTTGAACTCTTGACCTTTCATCTTTCCCAGCCAGGTCACAGTGTTTAATCTTCACATGTGACTGTTTTGTCTTGTCACTGCGTATATTCTTATTTATCCCTGGAAAGAAAAACTACTGTGAGAAACAAACTGACTGAATGAAGACACAATTTTTTGTGATTTGATTTTTATGCTGCTCAGTTTGTTAACACAGTTAAATAAGAGACTGAACATTTCCTGCCTGAAGGTCCTTGTCGTCCTGTGGTGTTTTTCATCCTCCTGACCTTCTGTGTTCACCACCAAAGGGTGAATCATTTCGTTAGTAAATTATCACATTCGTTGAGTTTTTACATTTGTAACAAAAAAAAAAATCAGGTGACCCCAGTATTTACAGGTTTTTTGACATTTTTAGCTGAACTAAAAATATCAGATGTGATTTGACTGAGTAGTCGATTCATGTGACACTGGGGCGTCTGCCTGTTGATGGTGACGATCTTGTTAATGTAGTTTATTGGTGTCTAGTCATATTGTGCAGTTTGTTATTAGGTTTACTGTAAATCCACTACACAGACATTGTTTTCTCCTTTGATAAAACAAAGAGCTCTGTAACTGTGCAGATACATTGTGTGCATTTTGATATTTTCTGCTTGTCTGAACTGCTTTCAGCAGCTTCTAAAAATAGGATGAATATCAGTGGTTAGAGGTAATGGCAGGACATGTCCACATGGACACAACCAAGCTGTCCATGGGAATTTATTGCCTTGTTTTTTAATGTTACATCAGTTTTTTGTTTGTTCTTTATTTTGTTTTTTTCTTTTTGTAGATTTCAGTGTTTGGTTGCTGTTGACACTTTAAAGTTATTAAGACAGAAAACCTGAACACAGCGAGACTCAGCTGGTTTCAGTGATGACAGAGAGTAAACGAGCCACAAATCATCCTGGTGACCTCAGTCACCACAGGACATCTGGAGGCCGTCGACCCATGTGACCTCAGAGACTCTTTGAACCCTAAGGATAAAATCCTGCAGAGACAGAAGTTGAGATATGTTTCTGATCAGAGGCGAAACATCAAGGCGTGTCCAGATCGCCACCACCTGGACACAGCACATATACCTGATACACAGTGATACTGATCACAGCATTGATTCAATACATCACACGTTCAATTCATGAATCCTAAGTAATTTACACAAAGTCTCTGGTTAGTGCGTCGTCTTCTTCCAAACACGAATGACACATGAACACTCCAACACCGTGTCATGTCAGTTTGTAGCGGTCAGCTCGTTGTCTCTGTAGCATCAGCTCATTGTCTGCTCTCAGTGCTGCTCTGTCTCATTACCTGGATTAGCACAAGTAATGCGGCCACGACAGGAGGTAGAAAGTGTGACGTAATTGAAACACAACAGCTAGGAGGAGTGGAGAGTGGCATCATTGTTGAGGAGGGTAATGAGCACAGCTCTGGTTTGTAATGGCCACTATAATATCGTCTGCACTCACTCCACGTTCAGTCCTCGTGTTGCTCAGAACCTTTAATCCTGCGTTGCTCCTTCTCCTGACTCAAATGTTCACCTCCACTCACCCCACGAACCAGAGCGAACACTGCATGCCATGAATATTCATCTGTTTGTTTGCATAAATCCTCCTCTCTCAGAGCTTCAGTAAAGCTTGATATATGTGTGCGTGTTCCCATTGAGTTCAGAGCATCTCTGAGGATGAATGGATCTGACAGCATCAGCCGAAAACGAATCGTTGTCCTCAGACCAAGAATCCTCCAGCTCTCTTAGTGAGTGTGTGTGTGTGTGTGTGTGTGTGTGTGTGTATGTGTATGTGTGTGTGGGATAAATCAGTGAAGCAGAGTGTTCCTCTAACCACTGCGCTCCCTCCTCCCATGACGTCTCATGTGTGTGTACACATGTGTGAGTCTGCTCATGTGTGTTTATTTCCGTGACCTAAACCAGATCCTATTAGTGATAATATTCCTGTGTGAGTAGCCCATCGGGCCCTACGGTCCAGCTCCAAGCAGGGCCCACCCCGGGCTGACAGCAGACCAGCAGCCACCTGACTGAGCGGGCGGGGAGAGTCCTTGTGGTGCAGCTCTTCCCCCAGGCTCAGGTTGTGCTTTCAGACCATCCAGTGAGTCATAAACCATTAGCTAACATGCTAACACAGCTCCATCCCCACCAACTGTAACATTCTCACAGTGAAATATGCCTGAAATATTTTACATTACATGATTAACACACTTAAAGTTTTTGGAATACTTTGTTCCACTAATTAAAATGAGTTTAAATTTATTTATAGCAACATGAAAATGTAGAAAATAGTTTTAGTGGTTGAACAAACAAGCTGCTGAAGCCACACACACACACACACACACACACACACACAATGTTGGTGTGTTAATATTGGTTGTTAATTGAGTGAAATGTGTGTATATGTATGTGTCTCTACTGACATGTGTACTCGATTCAGTCCGTCTGTCGCAGGTCAGTCCATCAGTTTATTGATCAGTTGTCTGTGGACTAGACCTGCAGTTTATTTAAGACTATATTTGTTTATATCTTTATGTTAAATTAGCTAATTTATTGATAACATCTCCAGGAAGTGTCAGTTACACTGAGACTGAAAATGTGAAACATGTCTGAATTAAGATCAGATGAACTTGTTAACTCTGAACCATGAATGTGCCGTGATGAACACATTCATCTTGGAAGATGCAGAGGTTATGTCATTAGTCTGTCACGTGACATGAACCATGTCTCTGTTCAGTGTTTCTGGTCGTACGTTTTAAACTCATGTCCAGTTTGAACTTCAGATGATGATGGAGTGTTTCTCCGTCCACTGAGTGATGTTAGAGATACAGAGACAAAGATTAGTTTTCCTTTGTGTTCAACGACATGAGCAAAGACATGAAATAAAACATCATCAGCTGATGGAGAGTTTTGATACCAGGTGGTGTATTACAAAAATCTTTTTACCTTTTTAAATGTGTAAATAATGAGATGATTGTTGAAGTCGTTGTGGTTTCAAGGTGCTGGTTCAGTGTCACACTTCCTGTCTGCTGTAAATCTAATGCAGCCTATTGAATTAACACAGTCTAATGTTATTAGTAACACTGGTGCTTTTTCTGCTGTGACTAATCAAAATGTCTTCTGTGTAAAAGGCTTGAGGCTGCACATTATGTTGTGGGGGTGTCCGTTTAGTGCCGACACTCAACTGTCCATTTCATCTCGCACCTCAGCAGGAACGCGTTTCACTCCTGCTCTTTTACAGAGAAAGGAAAATCCCAGCAGGAAGCTGGACCTGTTTGAATGGCTGTTATCTCCCAATAACCTCCTCCTTTCTCCCCCGTCTCCCCCCTGGTTAGCTCATGTTTTATGGATACTAAGTGGTAAAGGATTTACTAGCAGTTTAGTCACTCGCTCTTTAAATATTCTCAGTTTGGAACGTTTTGTGCCTCGTGGCGATCCCTGAGGGTCTTTGCTACATTATCAGCTGCAGTGTTTGTGGCTTTGTGATGCTTTTCTTTTTCTGGTTTGAAAATCAAATGTTTTAATTTTACTTCACCCTCCACCACCTTGTCATACATGTAACTGGTACATGAGGCACAGAGCAGTGACGTACAGTCACAGCTGTATTTCAGCAGCAGCATTTCACAGCATCAGCTGCACTTGCTGAGATTGTGTAGCTGCAGTTCACTTTCTGATTGGTTGATTTTATTTATATTTTATTTTATGTGACTGATCTGTATTAACACACTGCCTAATATCTGGTCCTGATGATGGATTGAGTCGAGGTTTTAACTCTGACACAAGGTTTCCTCTAATTCTCTTAGCATTCGACCTCGGGCTGATTTATACCAGGGAGCAGGGAGGTGGGGGCGGGGACACCACCACTACTCTCTAACCTGAGGCATGATGGGAAACAAAATCAAGCAGACAGAATATACTACACAATACATGTGTGTGTTCATGTGTGTGTTGTAGTGAATCTTGGTCTGCCAGCGGCACTGTGTGTGTGTGTGTGTGTGTGTGATATGCCAAAGGGAAAATGCACATGTGTGCAACATGCACTTGAATGAACACAATCACGTGACACATTATTATTCTTAGCCTTATTCAACCTGACACACACATACAGTTTCTGTAATTCCAACATTAACAGTGTTTTTTTGTTTATCTTTATGTCTGTGAAATTTTTCTCTGTTTATTTCAACACAAACATTTCTTTTCTTTTGCTGAGTGTTTATGGTTTTAGATTAAACCAGATGTGTGACCTGTGTTTTTAATGGCTCATGGAGGTTGAAGTATTGTTGACTTTGGTTCTTTCAGAGTATTACAGTAACAATAACATCATATTTACCTTTAAAGTAAATCCACTGTTTCAATGTGGACGAGATTTATTAAATACAAATAACCTTTCATCCAAAATGCAGCAGCAGGTTTAACCACAGAATGTACATTTTATTTGTTTGTTGAGGTTTGAAACATTTGATATTTCAGAATTCAGTGGATCGACTTTCAGAGCAACATTGGATGTTTTTGCTCTAAAACAAGTGGTAAATAATGGAAGTTTGTTCTGTGTGGATGAGATCGATGTATTGACGGGGCAGAGGTCGGGGCAGTTATCATCAAACCCCCCGTGCTGTGGGCGGGGCATGACACCTTGGGGGGCGGGGTCACCGGCGCTGGATTGCACATGAGTTGATTTACACAGAAGCGATGACAGGGCAGTTTACCAACGTCCTGCTGGTGTAAAAGAGCAGATTAACAAAGCTAATTGTGCCATAGTGTAGTTGATCTTAGCCTTCCTTAGCTTAGCTTAGCCTAGCTTAGCATGCTCTGATGAGCTGCAGTGGTTAAAGACTAAAACAGTTCAGAGTGAAGATGCAGCCATGAGATTTATTTTGCTGCTGACTTGAATCAGACGAGTGTTATGTAAAATGAGCTGCCGTTGCTCTGCTGTTAGTGTGTCACACAGAGTTTGGCCCATTGATCAGGTCGAGCTGCAGAGTGTGTGCTCTGACCTGTTTGTGCAGCAGAGTGTGAGGCCAGCGGATGCTGTTTCAGGGTCACCGCTGGTGTGGGACTAAATGGACCAGTCCAGGAGGCCACGTCTGTCACTAGTGCCGCCCACTCACTGTCAGTACTACTGCTGCCACATCATACAGGGTCAAACCGCTCTCTCTGTTTGATGCAGCTTGACTTGATGGATCGCTCTCTGAGTCTTAAAACACGAGAGAAACGTCACATCTCAGACTGACGACAAGTCGCTGTGACATTTCTGTGAAACTATAAATCTTTTCTAGGACGAAGAAGTGGGTTGTCCTGTTTTCACGCAGTCCTGGGACCTGCAGACATCAGTGTCAGACAGTTAATGAATTATACACTGAAAAGCTTCATCTTTCTTTAAAGACTAGAGCTTTGTTCAGTTGTTTATCATTTATTTCATATTTTTACAGTTTTCCCTATATTTCTCTTATTCCCATATTTAACTGTTATGTCAATAACAATGATAATAACAGTAATTATTATTATTATTATTATTATTATTATTATTATTATTGCAACATCATCACTGTAACATCTTCCATCAAACATCTGGTGTAGCAGCAAAAAAGGCTTTTCCTTTAGCTTGAATTCCAGTTCCTTGATCTCATCACTTTGAACAGAGCAGCCAGGTGATATTTTGACTCGCAGCCTTCCCAGAGAAGAACAGGAAATAAATAAATCCAACGAGAGTTGATGCCGTTGATTTGTTTTGTTGCAAATAAATGTAGAATAAAAAGGAAGTAATCAAATTGCCTAATTCTTTTTGTTGTGGCTCCAAGCAACTTTGGGCTGAGGCAGGACTGAGACTGGGCCGTGGTCAAATGAGTGTCAGCTGATCTGACTTCTTCCCATTGTGCTGCATGCGCTCCAATCTATAGGGCTGCACCCCCGCTTCCTGCACTCTCACGAAATGGAAAAGAAAAAATATAAGCAAATAAAAATAAACAGTAAATGTGGCTCCTACATCTGGATTCACTGTAAATATCCATCACATCATTAGTGAAGTGTTGCATAAAAATCATTTGACACATGAACATTTTAAATGTTCAGTGTCTGTGATGTCACAACTGATCAAACATTAATAAATTAACACTGCAGTTTATCATTGTGTCATTGTGTCGGTGGTGACTCGGAGCAGTCGTCATGTTGATATTGTACACTTCATTCAGTAACATCGGCGACTGATACACAAGAGGCCTCATGTTTGTCTTCAGGACTAAACTGATCTGAACAAGCTGCTCGTTCTCTGTGGTGTAGATTTATTCCTTCTTTTCTGCTGCGGCGATCTGTTTAAATGAAATGGATAACACTCATCATCGCCATTTGGCACATGCTCTGCCTCATTACCGTACTGTCCACTCTGCCAAAGCTCCTCTGGACACTGTGGTGTCACTGGCACCTGAGTGTGTGGAAAAGTGACCTTTAAGCGTTCTTTGTTTTACTATCAGAGCAGAACATACATAGTGAAGAACGTCTGAGAGGCAACCAGTCGGTCAGCTGCCTCAGCGTTTAGGAACCTCGTGGTGACGCTTTGTGGTCAAAAGCTTTGTCCTTTGTTTTATTCTGCTTTTCTTTACAGGGATGAACTCTGGTTTCACAACATTTTATGAAGAAACGTCCACTGTCTCTGCTGTCTTAGTCTTTTTAGGAAAACAGCATCATTTAGTTGAAAACATGACAAAATAAAATTCAGACACGTGAATAATTAAAACATAAAAAAAACCTGCAACCTCAGACAATTATAGCTTTCACTCTGTTTCTTGCATGAACAGTCACTAAATGCAGCGTGTTAATCAAAATCTCATGTGGACACTGTGCAGTTGATAAGCTTCTCTACATGCTTTTCTACAAAAGATTTTCATTTGTACATTGATGCATGAAAATATGAACTCCAGAAGAGAAAACTGCCAGTTTTTCCTGTGTACTCATGTCACATACTATTGGTAGTATGTGACAGTACACAGCACACAGTATACTATAGTAGTATGAGATGACCAACGTCACTGTTCAGGACTTGAACTACCAATGACGAGTGGACAACCTGTTCATCACTGTTGATTCACCAGAGTGACTCTGGAGCATCAGCTGATGGATGAAACATGTTACTAACACGTCATTAACACGTCATTCAGACACAGAAACATACGACTGTCGGATTATTGTTTTGTTGTTGTCTGATTTTCAGGTCTGAAAATTTCAGATGAGTTGAAGCAGTAATTAGAGACGAACGCAGCAGGGGGAGACAGAGTTTGAGCAAAGCTGTTGAATCTGATCTCAGACCAGCAGGTTTCTTTACTCACATATTGATGTTTTCTTACTCCAAGTTGTATTTCTGCGTCAACAGTGAAGCGGCGTGTCAACAAATAAGATTCAGGGAAATATATCGATGCCGATGACACACACACTCCTTTGGGAGCAGAGGCAGCAGGTATTTGACATTAGAGTGAGTTTTTACAATAATTTGATTTATTCTGTTAAAAACAAACTTCCCTGTAACATGTTGGTCAAATTATTTTAAAATCAGTTTTGTTACATTTTGTTACAGACTTTGAACTACAGCTATTGTTTCCTTCTCACAGCTATCATCTCTTTATTTCAGAGTAGTTAGACTTGTACGTTGTTGCATGTAGCTGCAGCATCAGAAGCTAAAACCTGGTGTTTTTCTTCAGTAGCTGCAGAAAGACTTTGCTTCCAACGAAGCATAGAAACACAGGTTAGTGTTGTGGCTGAGTTGTCAAACTCAGGACGTCATGGTCACTCAGCTGCCTGGAGGCTAAAAGCCCAGTCCTGATTTGTTCCTTTCAGTAGAATATTTACACGAGTGCAGCAGAAATGTCACAGGTCTCTGTCTGGTCCAAGACAAAATATTTGTGGAATCACACGAAAAACAAGCTTCACCTCTGATGTGACTTCAGACCTGCTGCAGGGCCGTTTGACTTGCCACCATTTTTAAAGAACCTCCGTGTACTTTAATTGTATTATTTGCGATTCATATGGTTGAAGAGAAGCTGCAGCGGATCAGAAAAGGTCAGAAATGGTCTCTCTTTCGTCTCTACAGTACAATTCTCTGCATGGAAACAATCAGTTTGTTGGTAAAGCAGCTGTCTTGTTTACTTCCCCACCCCCGATTTTCCCTTAACAACAGGAACATCTTGAGCTCTTCCTTCACTTTGCCACTCAACCCGGAAACTGGCAGAGGAAGCTCATTATCTTTTCTCTCAGTTGCTGTTGTTCTGTTTGAGTGTGTTTGTGTAAAAAGTGGGCAATTATGGCACGGTTCTTGTTCGACAGCCAAACTTTTCTATAATGAGATCTTCTTAACCAGGACATGCTGTGTATGTTTGATGTAGACTTAATGCAAATGAAAGTTTCCATTTAATTCAAAGTATGACCAATAAAACACAACAGGCGCAAGTTCACTTGACGCTGTTTTGTTGTTGTTACGCTGTGGTTTGTTTTTTTTAACGGGGAATCCATCTTGTGGAATATTATCTGCTCGAGGGAAAGACTGAAACATTGTGTTGTTGTTGAAGCGGAGAGCGGCCACTCAGGTGAAATGGGATGTGGTTTTGGTTTGATTTCTGTTAACTGCATTCAGCAGCTCACTTCAAAGGATTTAAAGTGGTAATTTAGTGGACAATGGTTTGTTACATTGTATCCAGTCATGGTGCAAAGCACCGATGTTTCCCAACGACAGCAGTGTCATTTAAAACAGCAAGCATTTGTTTTTATTCGTCATCCTTTCAGATGATGATCTCTGCTGTTTTAACCCTCTGCTCTTCTTTCTCGTGTTGTAAACAACACTTCCTGTGCAGTGGGAATTGTTTCCTGACACGGTGTCAACATTTGAATCATTTAAAAAATGTGTCTCTCTGGAGATGAACTCTTGTTATTGTTATTATTTTGCTCCTACAAAATCATATTATCATGGGACAGTGTGACGATCAAAGATAAACTGAATCAGTCTGACAATGTCCTTGTTGTATAAATGTGTGAATGCCTGATTTCAGAATAATGATATTTTTGTTCAAATAGAACAGAAACACAAGACGATGTTGAAAATGTTGTTTTAAAAGCTGCAATGACTGAAGGATCAATAACTTAAATTCAGCCTCATATAATGTTTGACACTTCATAGCTCCATGATGGAGCGACAGGGACCAACAACATATCATCAGACTACTGAAGTTACAATGTAAAATGTAGACGTGTAACAATCTTAGAGATGATGCACACGAGCAGTGAAAACAGTGAAAACAGACTGAAACGAACAATTAGGAATGCAGAGAAAATCATTGGTGTTGATCTGCAACCATCCAGGACTTATATACATCCAGGGTCAGGAAACGGGCAGGAAACATCTCTGCAGACCCATCACACCCCGGTCACAACCTGTTTGAACTTCTCCCCTCCGGTAGGCGATACAGATCACTGTACGCCAAAACAGCAAGACACAAGAACAGTTTTTTCCCGCAGGACGTCACTCTGATGAACACTACTCTAACTCATTGCACAAAACTCTGCCACTCTGACTGACTGATTTGCAATTTTTGCACTATGTACATAAAAAGAACACACTGTAAATAATATTTAATATTTTATAAACATTTACATAAATATATATTTAATACCTAAATAGACCAGACAGATCAACACACTTCTATTCACTATTCATATATATTTTATTCTATACAGCAGTCATCCAGCTCAGTAAATTCAATGTTTATATAATGTTTATATGTTTATATTTTCTGTATATGATGTTTATTCTGTGTTTTTCTATGTTGTATGTTTAAACTATAATGGAGCGAAGGAACAGAACCGTAGCCAAATTCCTTGTATGTGTTCACATACTTGGCCAATAAAGCTGATTCTGATTCTGATTCTGATTCTGAAATCAGGACATTTCACAGTATCACATGTCCAGAGTTCACTGTCTGAAGTATCACAACAATAAACAAACCTAATCACCAACTCTGCAGCTCCTGTCAGTTAGTTTTCAAAAACTAAGCTAAAAAAACAGAGACTTTCATCTGCCTCATTTTCAGCTGCTCCAGGCAGCTGTTTTCAACTGTCAAACAAATTTGTGATAGACCAACATTGCAGCTCTGAGCTCCAAACAGCAGGTAGAACAAGTCAGTGACAACATGATTGATCCTTTGAATAATTTGAACAAAACCTGGAAACTGGAAAAATAAACATTCAGGACAAGTGAGTTAATAGACTCTTTTTTCCTGAGCTTATTCTTCACAACTGAGACAAGACACTGAGTTGTATAACCACTTCACTAAATCATTTCCTCGTCTTCAACAGCTTTTGAAAGTAACAACAGAAGAGTTGAATCAGACTGCCACATATTTTTATCTCAACAAAGTCAGAACAGGTGGATGTTGAAGGACTGAAGGACACAATGTTTGAATCAATGTTCTCAATCATGTTTATTAATTAATGTCATACTCGTGTTCCTCCTCAGTTTGCTCCCAGTACTCCCGCGGTGTCTTCGCCATCTTTGGTTTGTACGACAAGCGCTCCGTCCACACGTTGACGTCTTTCTGCAGCGCCCTGCACATCTCTCTCATCACACCCAGCTTCCCCACCGAGGGCGAGAGCCAGTTCACGCTACAGCTGCGACCGTCCATCCGAGGGGCGCTGCTCTCCCTCCTCGACCACTACGACTGGAACAAGTTTGTGTTTCTGTACGACACTGACCGAGGTGAGTGATGAACCTTCACTGGTCACATGATGCATTGTTATAGAGATTTGTAAGGAAATGACAGTCAGGTATGTAAATGTGGTGGATTTTGTAAACGTATTTTGTGATCAAATGAGGTCAAAACATCCTCAGATCAAAAAATCACCTATAAAGATCCAAATTGTGAAATCTTTCAGCAGGTTCTCCCAGAAAGCACATTTAATTTAATAACCTCTGAGTCACATTTCCACTCATGCCCTCAACAAACACAGAGGTGTGAAGGGATGTGCTTCTAAAATAATGATTTTCTATCCACAACATGTCTTAAGGGGAGAAAGTAATCAATCTTACAGTGTAGATGTTGTTTCAAGAGTGATGGGAACCGCTGGACCTCCAATGACATCTGACGGCCACGTGCAGTATTTTGTCTCGTCTTTATGTTTCCTGATGTCTTTCTTTGTTTTTTTTTTTCTTCCATTTTTCATTTTTCTTCTGTCACTTATTCAGTCTCAGTACATTCACAGTCAATAGGTTCAGACTTATTCAGCCCCACGTCCTCACATGTCAAATTTCCATTACAAGACAGAATGGATACGGGCTGCTGCCTGGATCACCTGGATGCCTGCCTGGATCATCTCCACATCTCACTTTCATACATTTTCCAGAAGGTAGTCACGGTTTTCAGTCTTTCTCTGTGCTGCTGTGGGAACTGCAGTGAATGTTTGAGCAGATAGGACGTATAGAGAGCGGTGCTGTGTCATGATGGTCACCCTCCTTCCTCTCTCTTATCTCTACTTGTACTTGCTTGACTGGGTAAAAAACAAACAACACAAAACAATATGTATCTGAACAAGCTTTGCCCCAAAATCACAGCAGCTACTGTAAAACTGTAAAATGAACTGATGACACGATCAAAGGCATTAGTCTGGTACAGCAACTGATTCAAGATCAGATATACAGAAATAATTACAGATATAAAGAAATAACAGTCTAATTGTAACCAACCTTGAAACCATATATATATATATATATATATATATATATATAAAATGTTTGCAGCTCGCTATATTTAATAAACAGAGCAGGAGCTTTAACATGCATTGGGGATAGGTGAACTGAGCACGCTGAATTGCCGTAGCTGTGGATGTGAGTGCAAATGGTTGTTTGTATCTATAGATGTGGCCCTGTGACGAGCTGGGTGGACCCTGCCTTCGCCTGTAAGCAGCTGGGATAGGCTCCATAAAACCGATGGTAGAACTCAGTTTGTCTAAACATATAAATTGATCTTTAAATCAACTCAATCTTCATTTTGTGTCTGAAGCTTATTTCAGCTGAACAAACAGGAAAGAACTGTTGAGAATAAGATCCATCAAATACATGACTGACCCGTGACTATTGACCCGGAGTCACCAAGTCAATTCTACATCCATTAAAGAGTTTTCATTTCATTAAAAATCACAGATTCTGATGGTTTAACATCTGAAGTATTTTCACTGTTTTAGTCGTCTGGTTCGTTTTTCAGTCAGCAGCAAACTTCAGTCATTAAATCATGATGAATACATTCAGCATCGTGTCAGATTCAGGCTGTTGGTTCATGAGACAACAGAAATTTAACAGTTTGTCAGGAAGAGGAGGACACAAGGTCAACTGCCTCATTAATGTCCATTTTTACATAATAGTGTATTTTCTTGTTTTTCCTGGTTAGTTAACAATTGTTTCCGGATAAAGATTAATGTTGTCCACCTGGTCTTCCTGCAGTGAGTTAGAAAGACACAATAAAAAGACCAACCTCTCTGACGGTGTGAGCTCATCCACAGACTGATTCTGATTTTTTTTTATTTCTTCACACACAGTAACAACTTATAATTCAGGAAACAGTAGAGAGTAAACTAAAGAGACCTGCGTATTTTGAAACCTCAGATTGTCATGAGGTCTTTTGTCTTTGTCAAAGATGAATCTGTGTGTTTTCACGTCAGCAGTACTTTTCAGGAGGGTGTGGGCTGCAGCACTTTAGCCTGAGGATTTCTTTTCACACACAGGACGAGGTATTCATCCAGTATCGACTATAATGTAGAATCAGCCCACGCATGGCCGAGCTCAGTCAATGTGAACCAGTCTGATTCCCTGCATCAAAGCACCAGAGATACAAGAGGCTGGTACTGTAACTGTGTGTGTGTGTGTGTGTGTGTGTGTGTGTGTGTGGTTACAATGAGTGCTTTTCCTATTAGCCTTTCTACATTTCCTAAAAATACACAGGCTCATGCAACAAAACATAAAATATGGTAGAATTAAAATAAAAGACATTTCAGAAGATATTTCAGAAAATGAGAAGAAATGAGATTAACAGAGAGTGATGAATAAAAGGGAAGAGGAAAACAGTGAAGACGAGTAGAGGAAAGGAAACAAGGAGGAATTAATGCAAAAGAAATAAGTAGAGAGAAAAAGAAATAAGGGAAGGGAAGGAGGTGAGACGAGAAGGAAACAAGACATAAGAAGAGTGGGGGAAGGAGAGGAAGAAAGGAAATGAGAAGATGAGAAACTGAAAAATGCAGAGGAGACAGAGAGGTGGTGAAAGTAAAAAACAGGATGTTTCTCATGCAGTCGGAGCAGCAGCAGCGAGAACACATGATGAATGAGTCTGTTTAAAGGCAGAAACCTCTTTACGTCTCTGGGAGGAGGAAGTAACAGCAGCGACTCAACCAGTGAAGGGAGGGAGGAGACTCTTCTCTCCATGTGCTGCAGCTGCCTCGTCCGGTTCAAACCAGCGCCACATGGACCGGCATCAGTCTGCAACTGGCCAGCGGCTGTGTCTTTGACGCTGATGCTTATTGCGGTTGGCTGCTGCTCCACATACGGCCCCCGGCTACACATTTATCAGCTGGTAATCAGCTGGCCCTTTGCACGCTTTGCTTGCCTTGGCAGCCGCCGCCGCAGCTTCCTGTCTGTATATGGTGTCTGCCGAGCAGCACAATTGGACATGATGGAATATCAACACCATCATTACATCCTGAACAAGCAGCTCTGTCCAGCTGTTCATTTGCATTTGGCGGGATTGTGGCAATCGTGTGAATTCTGGCTCCTGATCATGATACAGTTGGTGAATGTGTCACTGATTTTAATATAAACAAAAGTAATTTTAATGTAACGAGTTTGTCAGATGATCAGAAGACATGATCTACATTAATGTCATAAAAAAAAAACTGAAAGTAACAGAGAAAAGCCAACATCTAACCCAGTAATTCTTCAGCTGAGCTTCTATTCTCCACATTGGCCGTGATGTGGAGCAGTTTCTTCTCTCACGTTGGGATCTCAGTTAAAACACATAATCCATAAACCACCGTAGGTTTTACTACGTAAGTTTACTTTCGGTCAGTGGTTTTCAAGTTGTTGTGTCAGATGATGTGAAGCCTTTTTACTACCAATAACCATCATCAACTCATATTTTTAATTTTTAAAATGTTTGTAGCTCTCACTATATTTAATGAACAGATTTAAAGTGGTTTGTTTTCATACATTAGCATGTTATGTAGCTGCAGCAAATAATAATCTGTGACGAGGATCTCTGCAGACTAAAGTCCAGAGATGGTTGTGAGCTGAATAAAATCAAACAGTTTAAAAGACAAATCTACCACTGACTAGTGGTAGATTTGTGGTAGATAGTGGTAGTGATAGATAATAACTAGTGGTACTAGTTATTAACTCAGCAGCTACAGAGGACAGAGCAACACAGGTTAAATTGATTGAACCATTGAGACTGTGTGTGATACAAAGATGAAAATTAAAAGACAAATATTTATTTTAAAGTGAGATCAGCAGGTTTAGGTGAACACTACTAATGACAAACTATTGTTTCACATCACAACATTAACAGATGCTCATTTGTAGCTGGAACTGCTTCAGTCAATACAGTCAATATCTGTAAAGTAGCTGCAGCGACCACAGGGAGTCGTTTGGGTCTGTGGCCTCCACCCCCCACACTCTGTCCTTTCATTGTGTTTTATTTGTCAGAGATCATGTGACCAGTTTATTTTCAAGCAATAAGAGAACAGACTTTGAATCAGATACTGGCTGCATTGAGTCCCTGGCAGCTCAGATACAAACTCTAAAGTAAATGTTAAAGTGAGAAATTAAAATTGTTGTGACAGAAAATACATGTGAACACAATTTGCATCACATTTCTAGTCATACTGACTAGGTGGCCCCATAGATAATACACAAGAATGACTGTCTCTTCATGTAACAAACAACCCAAACTGGTCCTCAAGCAGAAACTGATAAAAGCCTCAACTTTCCAAGAGAACTTCAGTTCAACTGGTGTCGTCCCTGCATAGCAACACTGTTAACCTGTACACTAAATGAATTCAGTAAACTTAGTACAACGTAAGACATCTGAGTCTCCGTTGTCTTCCTGACTGCCTCTGCTTCATCCAACAGTGTTCACTCCTGAAAGTTCTGGTTTTCCTCAGTGAAAAAATAAATTCTCACGTTTACTGACAAGTTGTTTGACCACAGGAACCACAAAGCACAGTGAAGCTTTCATGAACTGATAATATGATCATTTAATAAAGGAGCAGGTTCCTGTCACCATTTTTCCATCAAAGCTCATTTCAAAAACACGTCTTCTTTCCCAACATCTTGCAGCAGGAAACTGAATGTCTGAAGGTCTGACTTCTGTTAGAGGAACTGAAGGTATTCTGACATTAGTACACACGTGTGTGTGTGTGTGTGTGTGTGTGTGTGTGTGTGTGTGTGTGTGTGTGTGTGTGTGTGTGTTTCAATGTGTCGCCACAACCAGAAATCCCTGCTGGCACTGACATCCTCTCTAATGGGGAGCAAGGGGCCGGGAGGGGATAGAGGAGGTGGAGAGGGAGCCGGGTTGCCAGAGCACAGGTTAATCCACTAATTGGGAGCAAAGGGAGATGGGTTGCCAGATTGTGATGGCCACCAGGAGGGGCCGTTTAAGGGGGACATCTGTTCCTGCTGGAGAACAGCCGTCTTCACAGCTCCTTAGTTTCCTCTCTGACACTCATCTTCTTTATACACAAACCTGACAGCAAGGTCCAACCTGCCCACACCGCCATCCAAACCTCAGCCACCTACTCCTGGAGACGAACCTGCCCCCTCTGATGGGACCAAAAACCAGGATGTGCTTGGAAAAAAATAAAAGCTTCACTGCAGATCTTTTGCACTTGGAAACAGTTTGTGTTGCCAAGGACGTCATGTTAACTGAAGCCAGTTTCCTATATTTTTCTATTATGAGGACGTGTTTAATCAGACTGCCCCTTTTAGCACGGATGATATCAACCAGTTAAAACATTCAGACAACACTGACGTACAATTTAAGTTTGCCTGTTGAAGTTTTAAGAATTAGCAGTGTTTTACTTGTCTTAAATGATCAGTGTATGGACCCGTGAACTGTAAACAAACAAAAGTCAGTGATTTATAACTATCACAGTGGCAATGCACAAGGAAACACTGCAACCAGACCACCAATGTTCATATCAGTTTTATAAATGTTTCACAAGTAAGAAAACACATTCAGCACATTTGTGAGGCCTTGAGGAGACACGACACATTTTGGTTATAAATAATGGCTGAAAACAGTGTTCACAGTAAAATTCCACACACTCAGAAACTGTAGACAAAGCTGCAAGAAAAAGTATTTATATTCCTTACTTCTGTTTTGGCAACTTCACAAGACTTAAGATATCTTGAACATGAACAGAAAGTGAGTTAAATAACTCAAACAGGAACATTGATTCTTGAATAAAACCTCTGATCAATAACAACTTGGTTTAATGGTCTCAGTCAGAGATGTCCAAACTCTTCCACTGAAGACCGTGTGGCTGAAGGTTTTTATTTGACCAACATCAACAGACTTGACTCATGTAATGAACTGATTTTTAGACAGTTGACTGGTCAAACTGATCTTGACTGGTTGGAAGAAAAACCTGCAGTGACTGAGGGAAGAGTTTGGACAAACCCAATGCTAAAGATCTCATCACATCTGTTCTTTCTTTTAATCAATGAGGGCATACTAAGACTGTGTCGTGCTTTAGGAAAGAATGGCGTTTAGTCCAGGTTGAGCTGTGATTAGGTGTCTAAAAGTCACATGTGGACTTTCTTACTTTCTAACCTGAACCATAAAGATCTCATGGAGAAACTGTTTCATTTTTAACAGCGATAATCATTGGACTTATGCGTTGACATGTTCTGTCCTGTGCGTCTGACTTCCAACAGGCTACGCCATCCTGCAGGCCATCATGGAGAAGGCAGGGCAGAACAACTGGCAGGTCAGCGCCATCTGTGTTGAAAACTTCAACGATGCCAGTTACCGTCGTCTGCTGGAGGATCTGGACCGGAGGCAGGAAAAGAAATTTGTGATCGACCTGGAGGCTGAACGACTGCAAAACATGCTGGAACAGGTGACGCTGCCACAACATCAGACCTGAAACTAAACAAATAAGAAAGAAAGTTAAATGATACTAATACAAAATGTTCCCAGAATTTTTAGCTTCATAACTCTATGTGCATTCTCACAATTCATTTTTCTCATTTTTCACACTAATTTTTCTGTTGCTACTCAAGTTTGCAGGAATTTATTTGCCATAACAGCTTCAGACTCTTGTCAGGTTAAAACATCATCTTCTTCAGCTGTTCTGTAGTAACGAATGTTCATGTGTGGGCATTGACTTGTTCTTTTTTCTGACATAATATCACATTTTGTTTTTAAATTTTTGGTAATCTTTGTGATTTCATTAAGTTCCTTCAGTACCAGAGATTGAATCAGCAGGTCTTTTCCTCTTCAGTTCACCTGTAAAGAAACTGGTTCATCACATTTTTCATCACAGTTTTTGTAAACTTTAGTCTTGTTTTGTACCTTATCTTCAATACTAGTGTCCTCAGTGGCTCTTACCCATAAAGCCGTCGTAGTTAAGTGTGCGATGCACAGTTTATGCTTTAGCTCAATCATTGTAATCGATAGTCATAGATTTCTCTTAGTTTCTTCTCACTTATTTTTACTTCATGTTGTTTCAGCAACTTATTTAAATTCATCATGAGAGGCCAATAATTGTGTCTAGGATTCATTCAGTGATTGTATATTTCACCATTATGCAAGTTTCAGTAATGTTGGACAATTAGTACAATTTTCTGGATAAAATGGTTCATTTGGATTTTATTATTCAGCATACAGCTAGTGACACGTGGTGGACTCACTTCCTGAATGTTTAATAACTCTGACACCATTCTCTAGAGGAAGTAAGATACATACTATGGTCACAAAGCTGATTGGTGTCGGCTGATCTGGTTTTTGGCGTCACCGGTTTGTTAACACACCAACCAGCCTGTTAACATGTGTCAGCTATCCAGCATGTGAAGCACTAATGTTCGTGGTGTTAAATGGTTTATTCAGGATGATAAAGACAATTAAACAATGACGTGAAAACTGTAAATCTGTAATGCGGCTGGAAAAAGACAAATCACCAGAGGTGTTAAAGGAATGATAAATTATTGTGACCTGCTGATCTGTTGTAATAACATTGTATGTACAAAGTAAAAACTGTGCCCTTAAATTATGACGACATCAACTTAACTACTGTAACTAACATAACAGGTTTCAAACAAATATATAATATAATATAAGAAATAATAGCGTGTAGAGTGTGAATAGAGAGTGTTTCTTCAGTTTCACTAATTTTAGAAATACAAATACAAAATACAAACACATAAGCAGATCCGATGTCGGCAGATCCGGATGTGACTGGGGTCTCCACATCAGCTGCTGACTTTGTTATCAGCTTATTCCTTGTGGTTGTTGGTCACTGAAGCTCTGCTGTGGCAACACATCTGGGGGTGACCAGAGTCTGAATCCACAATAATACTACATTTTAGGTGTCTTAAATATTTAGTACACATTTTCTGTATTTCCTTATCATATCTGTATTAAGAAAGTGAGAGATTAATATGTCTGGTCTTCACAGCGCTGCTGAAACACAACATGTAGGGGTGACTATTACTTTTCCACAGTAGTGTATGTCCAAGTTATTTTAACTGACAGAAATGATGAAACAAGCCACACTGCTGACTCTTGTTTAAAGATGTGTTTCAGTGGTAGAAACAGAATTTAGGACTTCACACTCAATGTTTGTGTCTCTTGTTTTTTGAGTGTTTGTGCTCATTAGAAAGTTTTGAACTTGAAAACAGCCTGTTCTGATCTCTGGTGGTGCTAGTTGGCATAAACACACTCAGAATATGATGATGTGTGTCTTCCTCCTCTTGCTCCTCTTCGTCCCCTCCATCTCTCCCCCGGAGCTGCTGGTGTCTCTGTAATTGTTCAATTATTCAGGAAATCTCCTCTCTGACATCTGTCGTAGTTCTAACAATTTATTTGCAGATGAATTTGTGTGTGAACAGCTGACGTCCTGCTCGATGGCAGATCACAGAAAAACTCACGAGTCGACATGATGGACTCGTGGGATGATGCACTGTTTTTTGCGCTTGTTGTCAGAATTGCTACCAAAGACATAAACATCTATTTTAGCCTGTATTCAGTCCAACTGTCACCCTGCTCCTATTTCCATCGTGCCAAATTATTGTGATCGAGGATGGGGATTTGAATTCATAATTGGGCGTCATTATCTGCTTATCAGTGGCACGATCAGAACATATCGAGACTTATGAGCAACCAGATGTGAGTGTGACTGTGACTGTCACTAAAGGCAAAAACCTTTTTAATTCACAAACAGAAACACAGTTTGACAACTAACATGTCATTGTTATTGCAAACTCAAACACGTGAAACATAAATGTTGCTTTTCAACCAACACTGTACAAAACCAAATTTACTGCCATCACATTGATGCAAAGACTGAACAGCACCAGAGCTAAATATGCATATCTTCCCCTGCCTCCTAAAGAGCTCTGTAATTAATGCTTCACTTAATTACAATCTCTTATACACGAAAACAATAAAATGTGTTTATTAATCCATTAAACGCTGTGAAAGAGCCAATTTGAAGTTGCCAAAGAGGTTCCTCTCGTATCTGATCAGACTATTAAAAAGATTTCTCCCCTCGCAGCGTAAAACCAACAACAAAGCCAAACTGAAAACCCCTGGTGGAGGCAGAGTAACGATCAGACCGCCGCTCATTTTTCAATCTTCATCCACGCCAGCAGCACAAATTTAAATGAGTCATTTAACTCGTATTCAGTGCTGGATGTTATGATCCAGCAGCAGGATCCTGCTAATATTTATTATGTGATTCAGTGTCATGTTGGACATTACTCATGATTTTAACTGCGAAAGATTTAAAATCCGTCTTCTGAGAGGATAAAACACTATTTCATGAAACACTAGAATAAAACATTTTGAATCTGTTTTTGTTCCTGCTCCTGTCACGTCTGAGTAAAACTAAAGAAACTTTAGGAGCTGAATTTTCTTGATTTTTAATAACAGAAAAACTCTAAAGTGACTAAAAAATAAATTTATGTAAAAAAGAAAAAGTACAATTCATAAGGAATCAGCTTGAGATTAAAGTCATTACTTTTTAACTAGTGGGCTACTTGACATTTGGTCATGAAATAAAACATTGCACAATGTGAGAGATTTCAGTTTTTCTTGTATTTTGTTTTCTATTTCTATACAAATGATACAATTAATTAAAATAATGGATCATTACTAATCTACAGACATGACATCTTCATAAATCTGTTTTGTTTTACCAACTCTTTCATATGAGCTAATCAACTTGTCTCAATGTTGTGAACCATTTCTACACAACATTTTTAAATGTTTTAATCGTGGACGTTGAAGGTGCGAGTTTATCTAGCAACAACAACCTGCTGCTCAGACTTTGGGAAAACTGATGTCAATTGTACGTTTTCCGAGATGAGATTAAAATACCTGTTTTAAAGCTTCACTCATGCTGATATTAACCAGACATGCATTGGGATTTCTGGGGATCAGTTTTTATCAGCTCTGAGTGTATGTGTGTCACATCTCTGAAAGCGTGAAGTGTTTACCTCCTCACTGAGACACTGACATGACAGCCTGTTCATTTGTTTAGACATCTGATCTTCTACGGAAGCCGTCATGTCAGAACGCAAATGTTCTCCCACCACATGCATCATTTAGAGTAATTAACACACGCTACACTGTGCTCCAATCACATTAACGTTGAGCTGTGCTCCACCTCTTTGCAGATTGTCAGCGTTGGGAAACATGTCAAAGGCTACCATTACATCATGGCCAACCTGGTAAGAACTCACTGTTCTTTCTTAGTCATCTGTTTCATCTCCATCTCACTGTGCCACTGTCTCTTTGTAACTTCAGTCTGTTTGTTCAAACAGTGTTACTGTGTCCAGGTGTCTTTGATGGACACAGACACTGATGCTGGGCCACAGTGTTGGGATGTATCAGTGTGTAAATTTAAATATAAACCTCACAAACCACAAGTCTGAAATAATTTGGTGTGAATTCCTCTTTCCAGAAGCTAATTTTAATGTCATGCAACCTTCAGCCTTACAACTTTAGGAAACCGACGGCACTTCAGTCGGACACTAGAGGACTCTGTTTTCTGAAGTTTCTCTGAGCTCATCTTCAACACTTTACTGTGAAGCTACAACCATGAATTTGTGACTTTAGAAACCGGTCACAGTCACATTACTACCATGTGATGGGAAAACTTGAATTTTCCAATTCACCCACTGTGATCTTCAGTTTCATCCAGTTTTACTTCAGTTAGGAGAGACTAACAAGAGAGTGTGCAGTTATGAAATGAATTTTATTGACAGCACAAGAAGAATGTTTGGCGTTTAGACCCAGGATGTGGGAACCGTGGAGCCGATGCATGGGATGCGAGATATCGCTCGGGGTGATCTTTCCCCCTGGGGCCTAGACACTGGTGGTGGTCGAGAAGGAGCTAGAGGATGAGTGTGCCATGATGAGGTTATTGAAGCGGTGGCTTGACTGGAACTAGGTTAAGGTGGTGAAGGGGAGGTGGTGGGTCTTGCTGATGAAATGACAGCTGAATGAGAGCAGAGAGAAATGACACTTTTAAATCCTTGCAGCTTGAGATTGATTGGTTGACACTGCCATGTCAGGTTGTGATTGGATAAAGACAAGGTTAGCAGATGTGTAATGTGAAGGCCCAGTGGGTGGTTCTGACTTAGTGAGCATGTGCAAAGACAGTCTTCCTGACTGAACTTTCACTAAGCTCCATTATCTGTGAAACTTTTGTGTTGGAGAAATGGAGTAATGGAAAAAGTTCATTAGACACCAATGATAACACAAGATGCAAGTGACTCGTGTTATCATTTGAAACTTGTGTCACATTACATGCAAATTATTTTTATATATTTCCTAACACATGTCTGGAGGTTAAACATTTACACATTCAGTTGTGGTTGAATTTCTGTTACTAATGCAGTTAAGATAATCATTAACCAATAACAGATAACCTTGAACTATGGTTAGACTGTGGCTGGATCAAATCATCTGAACAAATCAAGTCATTTGAATGTGTCACTGTGGTTTCTTTTTATATAGTGATGTTTATATGAAAATGTAAATGTTCTTTTTTCTTTTATTTATCGTTTCACTTCATTTGTTACATCATGAAAAGCATTAGAGCGTGATGGTGATGACGGTGAATGTGTCTGTCACTGTCTCTGTCATCCAGAGGGTGGATGTTGGGATTCATGCTGTATTTCCAGAGAGCGCTGGATTATTCCTAAGTAGGAGCATTATGAGGACAAAGGCTTTAGACACAATACTACTGTGTGTCACACCACTGTAATTCAGTGGCAGCTCGGTACATACTGAGACTCTTGGTCAATGTCAAGAAATGAAATCATCCACACCTCCACGTTTACTACTTCACTGTACATCCTGTCACTCAGGCCATGACCAGTCTTCTTTTCTTGTTCCCTTTAAGGGTTTTAAGGACATCAACCTGGAGCGCTTCATGCACGGTGGCGCCAACGTGACAGGCTTCCAGCTGGTCGACTTCAGCAACCCCATGGTCATCAAACTGATGCAGCGCTGGAACAAGCTAGATCAGAGGGAGTATCCCGGGTCAGACGCCCCACCTAAGGTAAGTTTCGTCACAATCGGATTTTAAAAAATGGATCAGGTTAGAAGTACGGCATTTATCTCGCTGTGAACAGGGCCCCATCTGAAAACTCACTGGTGCTGAATTCAGAGAAGCTAAGAAACTACAGTCTGCTGTCAAAATTATTTTACAAAGGACTATTTGAATTTATTGAATCTAAATGAATACAACTGCTGACTGTGATTTTTAAGTAAAAAGCAGAAACATTTAATCTTCACTTTGGGGATGACTGAGTTGTAAAGGAAGAAAATAGAAGTGAGGGCAGTGGCAGATAAGATGGAGTGTATGAATATATAGCAGCATGTTTGCAAGTTGTGCAGAAACAACAACAGCAGCCAGAGAAAGAAATACATGAAACCTCTGCCTGAGGCAAAACCAACAAACAAAAGCTACGGTAAAAAAGAGGCTCCTGTGTACGAATAAAGAACAAGCGTAATCATGGCAGTCTGTGCTGCTTTGTCCTCCACTGTCGTGTGCAGCGATGTGACAGACTGACCCACTTTAACGTCCTCTTCAGCCACACACAGTTTGCAAATGGCGCCAGGGCGAGAAGGCATCACGCCATGTCGGTCAGCAAACCTCCTGCCCTGCAGGAAATCTGTGTCCAGCAAAGATTTCAGTTTACAAATCCATATGCAGTCAAGTCCAGACGGTCAAGCATAGTGTGTGTGTGTGTGTGATGTATTAAGATGGTTCAAATCAAAGGTTTACTACACACTGTGATGTTACATGATGTGTGTGTGTGTGTGTGTGTGTGTGTTTACTCCCACTCCATTTCTTGATGAATTGCTCTCTCTCCTGGAAATCCACTCAGACCAAATTACTCTGCTGCCCCACCAAGTTTGTCCACAGTCTGAGTCATAGTCAGCCCTTTTTTCTTCAGATACATCAACATGGTTGGGTCCTCTGACATGTTTACTCACTTCTCAGACATTAATACGATGGCCAGCGTATGACAGTTGATATAGCAGGGAGAGTCCTGGAGACATTAGATGACCTGATACTAATGAGCTTTCTTGTTGTGTGTTGTGATTGGGTTGTGGATTTCTCGACAAAAGTTAAAGTTTTACTCTACAACGCTGGTCTTTGTCTTTGACTCCATGAAGCTCCTCCTACAGTCTCAGAGTAAAGCTGAGTTCATGATGAACGACACGTATCAAAAGGTTGAACTGATCAGAACCAGAGGAGCTGAACGTCCTGTCACATGACGCCAGCCTCACCACTACTGACCACGGCTTTTTAAATGGTATATATATATATATATATATATATATATATATATATATATATATATATATATATATATGTATATGTAACTCCTTGAACACGCCGACCAAACGGGAGAAAACGACCTCCAGAGACCGTTGAAGATGGTTGAACAACGTTGTGTCTCTGAACTCGTCCTTCATGAATCAACATCTGTGATGTGACCGGAGACGTTGGAGGCAGCAGAGACCTTCATTCACCCTGTGAGGAGTCACTGAACATCACACTGACCAACAACATCACAGGAACTGACACATCTGGAGCAATGAAGCTTTAAAAGGACCAAGTGACCTGAAGATATTTGGGTTACTCCCTGGGTGACTTTTTAATAACCCACGTTTCCTGTGATGTTAGAAACAACATCAAGTTTACTTTTCTGCTTTTATTTCCTACTAGATGGAAAGTGATTCTTCCAACTGTTCACATATTTTTAAGCCTGAACGTGGAAACAACATTGATGATTCTCAAGTTACTGCTTAAGAAATGTTTGACCTAACTAACCAAGGTTACTGAAGATTTATATCCAAGATTCAAGAACTTGAATCTTTAATGAGATGAGAGCTTTTGAGGCAGGTTTATAAAAAGGATGTAGCTATCCCGTGTATTTCTATATGACCTAGACTCTTATGATCATTTCTCTGTTCTGAGGCTCCATCGAAAGGATTAATCCAACATGGTCCAACCTTCAGATCACAATGATTGTTTATCCTGCACCTGGATTGTTTGTGTATCTGTGTGTTACTTTGGGAAGTTTGTCAAACAGTAACCTGGGGACAGAGTGCAGCAGTCTCAGTAGAGAGCCATAATGTCACAGTGAGCAGTGGGCTAATGAATAGGATTCAACCCCGGCCGGAGGCAAAGTTAATGAACTCCTGCTAGGCGGGATAATTAATGCCAGGCTGCTGCCCGGACCAAACATTTGCCTGTTCCCTTTCCTTTTCCCCGCTCACTTTCCATCTTGCTGCCTTTTCATCAGTCACTCAATTACTTTCGTTCCGTGCCAGAGGTGAGTTTTTAGGGAAACCTTTGGCTCATAAGGGAGATAGTGATTTTGTGGATGCAAATAATCAGTGGCAACACGGAGTCTTCAGGTCAACATAGATTAGGGAAAATTGTGAGGCTTGGGGAATATGCTCTCCTCCTCCTCCTCTCCTTCCCATTTCTGGAAAATAATGAGTAGAGTCGAACTGCTGTGTTCTTGCAGCAGCCAGGCTGCTACCACTCCTCCTGCAGAAAGTCAGATTGTTTTTACAGAGATCCAACCAGCAAACATTGCAGAACATTTTACCTGTCCGGCTAAATCAGCATTTAATTGGTCTCATGCCTTTTTTTCTAGTGTGTGTTCCCAGTGCTGCATGTACCTGCAGCAGACAGAGCTGCAAGGTGCTCCAGATTATAGAGATGGCAAATTACAGCTGGATTTTAGTTCATTTTGATAAATTTAACAGGACCATAATTCTTACTGCAGCGTTTTTATGTGCACATCCGTGCTCACATGCAATAATATCTGATCTCTGTTCACATCCTCTTGTCTCAGTACACCTCAGCGTTGACGTACGATGGGGTGATGGTGATGGCTGAAGCCTTCAGGAACCTGCGCAGGCAGAAGGTCGACATTTCCAGACGCGGGAACGCCGGCGACTGTCTCGCCAACCCCGCGGCCCCGTGGAACCAGGGAATCGACATGGAGCGCACTCTGAAACAGGTGAGACAGGAAGAACGGAGATGACAAACAAGCCATTTACAAACCGACCGCTGTCTGTTGTTACAGGAGATTTCACAGCTTTTCTTTCTGTTCCTTCCTTTGGAAAAGAAAAAATGATTTAGCACAAAGACAAACATCGAGGTGAATAGTTCATGCATGTCATCAGGAAACAGTTACAGCTCCTCAGCACTGAAGTAAGTGAAGTATAACCTGGTAATAAACCAGGTTTAGAGGTGCTGAACTGAACCAGTTCACCATTGAATCTGAATCCAGGTCTGAACTTAATGGACACAAGACGGAAAATGATCTGCTCAACTTATTTCTAAAATGGTTGACACAAGTCACAAACCCAGTCATGGTTCAGCATCACATTTCTCTCCTATTTATAGCTCCACCACCACAAGTCCAAACGGATGAATCAAACACGATCATATCAGGATTTAATTATAACTGTCTGATGGCTGATGTGGTGGTCCGCTCTGTGAAGACATGTGCTTCCTTTCATTCATGAACAGAACTGCAGCTGCGAAGAGCAACACACCTCCACACAGTTCAGTCCATCGTAGTGTTAATGTGTCCTGCTTCTCCTGGAGGAGCTCACATGTCAACCACATGACACACATGACAAAATGAGAGGTCTTGTCGGGGCCTTTCATCGTGACCACACGTGTGCGGTAAACTGTGCCATCAGTATCTTGTGCCGCAGATGGATTATCTTGGCAAAGGAGAAGCTTTAGTGTGTGACAAGAAATGTCTCTGCTCTTTTATTTCAATTCATTAAAAACAGTAAACAAAAACAAGTGTTGAATTATATTTTTGTTTTGTTAGCTACATTTTTGAAAAGCTGAGTGAGTCAGCTCCAGGAATCTGCTCACGTAGCTTCTGTAAGTTCAGCAAAATCCCTGAACGCAGCAGCATTAACAAAGCTAAGCTGCAGGGACACAGTGTGCTTCCAAATGTTCTTTGAATGCCTCTGAAACAGCTGTTTTCAGGTGTGTTTCAGTCTTGTGATGCACAGAAAGACAAAGCTTTATCTTGTTTTTTGTTTTCATTTAAAAAACAGAATGTCGTCTTGTTGGCTAATTTTTTTCCTCATTTTACTGCAGAAATCTCAGGTCTCAATGTAATAAATTTATATCTCATGTCGTGTTTCATCTCTTCCCTGTGCAGGTCCGACTGCAGGGATTAACAGGTAATGTCCAGTTTGACCACTATGGCCGCAGGGTCAACTACACTATGGACGTGTTTGAACTGAAGAATAATGGACCCAGACGGGTAAAACATCACACTACACTGCTTTCTATTTATGTTAAGGATAAATATTGACGCCAGTACAGTCAGTAAATCCGTGTGTTTACAGCTCATGCAGTGGTCAGTGACACATTATGTTCAGGCTGTGGGCACGAGACGTATCTGAGAGATGATACAGTAACGTAGCATTTTCTATTATCATAAGAGGCTTCTGGTGCGACAGGATGAATGAAGATCAAGTTCAGGGAAAATGGGAAAAAGAGAACAAGGGAAAGAGAGAGTGATAGGATGAGGGTGAATTGAAATGGAGAGCAATCGAGGCAGAGGAGGAAGAAGAGGAGGAGGAGGAGCAGGGAGAAGAAGCAGAGAGTTCCCATTAATCAAAGGAGGATTTTGCCTGTCGTCTTGTGAGGGTCCTGTCAGGATACTATATATATATATATATATATATATATATATATATATATATATATATATATATATGTGTGTGTGTGTGTGTGTGTGTGTGTGTGTGTGTGTGTATGTCAGACATTTTCTACTTTCCTCAATTATCCTGTTGCCCCGACGCATGGAGGTTGTCAGCCAATCACAGCTCATCATTCCCCTGCAGCAGCCAATGTGCTGCCAGGTGTCAGTGGTCAAAACTGCTCCCATTATGAGATCAATACATCAGTTTGACATGATACTGGTTTGCAGATACCTATTGGTTTTTTTATTAAAAGTCGTACATCACAGACATTCACAACTTATCATCCTGCAGGACACGGCAACTAACGTCTGAACCAGAAACAGCTTCAAACACAAAGAAGCAGCTCAACATCGACCTCACAGTCGCTGTCTCATATGAAACGATCAGAGTCTTTACAAAATCTCAGAATGGAGTGACGGTGCTGTGATTTATTAAAATGATCTGACGCACGTTGTTTTTGAGAAAATTGTCTTTTTAGAAAATGTTATTCTGAGAAAAGCAGGATTAGATGAACCATGACTTAGTGCTGGTCAGGTTTTATATGGAGGTGTTTGTCACCACGGTCAGAGAAGGAACATGCATGCATCTGCTTTTGCCTGTAAACATGGTTCAACAACACGTTTGAATCATACATACATTTGTACTAACACGTGAAAACGTGGCGACGCACACGGACTCTCATGTTTCTCTTTCTCTGCAGATCGGTTACTGGAACGATGCAGACAAACTGGTGCTGATACAGGACTCTCCGCTGCTTCCCAACGACACCTCTGGCATGGAGAACCGCACGGTCGTAGTGACGACTATCATGGTGAGAGACCGGCACACACTCACACACATATCTGTAAGGCCAGGAGACGTTATCACCCTGCGGTAGGCTACACTGAACATAGTAGTTGAGGAATGTGCAGACTCAGGACCAGAGGTTCAGCAGCTACATGTCGTACATTCAACTTTTGACATCAAACCTGCATTTAAATCAACAATAGCCAGAAAACTATGTCAGCTTCAACTGTGTTTCCTTGTTGAGTGCCTCAGTGTTTTTCTGAGGCTCTTTACAAGTATTTCTGCTCAACTCTGTATTTCCACTGACATAACAATGTTTGTCATGAACCTCGTGTGAACATTGATCTGTATCGTAGTCAAACACTTTCCACAGATGAACTGGTGAAATGGGCTGGAAAACACAACTTCAGTTCCTAGAATTCAGTGTTTAGCGGATCAGTTGTTTTTATTAAACAGTACAACATCCTCAGCGAGGAGACACTTAAAGAAATGGAATTTATATTATTACTTTGGTAGAAACATCAATAAAACATCACACAGCTCCAGAAGTAACTACCGTCACTTAGATTGTCTTTTATTGCACCAATGAACACCTGAGAAAGCAGCTGCACAGCCCACGACCAGCTGCTGTTACTGAGGATTTGTTCCAAGTTCATAAAAGACTCCACACAGCTGCAAAACCAGTGAAAGCATTTTACACATGATAGAAATCATTGGTCCTTTGCATGACATGTAACTGTGACTCTGACGTGGCAGCCGAGAGGTTAAAGCAGTCATACATGTAGCAGCTGAGCGGAGGAGGGGAGGAAGGAGGGAGGTGGGAATGGAGAGTCACAGCTCAGCACAATCCTCCCTCTTTTCAGCCCCTGATGAGGAACCCCATTTTAAGAAACTGAGCCCCCAGTTGGACGGGAGCAGGAAATGAAAGCCCTTAATGGCAGAGGGAAGGACACAACAGCCCAGAGCCAAAATGAAGCCCTAAAGACACTGGGCAGGAGGAGAGACACGACAGCTCTGTTAATGGACACCCTGTTCAGAAATCTGAACGAGACTCGGAGCCACTCAGAGCCGTAATGGATCCCCTCGAGAGGAAAATGAAATGCAAATCAAGGTCTTTTTTAAGGACGGTGCAGATGGACGCCCATTGAGGCTGAAATGGGTCCTCCCAACTCCGAACAGCACAGAGTCTGTTTGCTGGCAGAAACAAGCTCCTGTTTGTGTGACTCATGCTTTGTGTCTGTGTGGCCCAGTCACAGCTGCAATCCACATTCTGGTTTTAATTTTGTGATGTTTTTTGAAAGAGCTACTGGACCCTGAGCTAACAAGTAAAGCATTGCTAGGATGCGAACGTACATGTCTAAGTGAATGACTTCGTACTTGCTCTGAACATTACACACCCACGAGGCTTCCTGACACAGACTCAACAGACTAACGCTCTCATTACCATCACAGCTCAAATCATCATGCTTTTACGCAGCATGATTTTACAGTTGCATTGTGACAGATGTCTTCCACTCCCACTTTTAGTGTTTGTTCAATGTTTGTTCAACGTAATGTCCCTGTGTTTTATCACATCCAGGCTGCGTCTGTGTTTTATGAATCAGAAGCAGCACAGCAACGTGTTGGACATCTCACTTGTCCATCATCAAATATAGGGATAGGGTTAGTCACCTCCTGGGTTCAATGTCTAATGAAGCTAGGTTGATCAAATCCCAGACCTGTCTTAACACTGTATGAACAGTAGTGAAATCAGTATCAATTTTGTCATCTGACTGCAGATGAAAAGGCAGATAATTTCACTTTTTCTGCTGCAGAAACTGTTCCCTTGTCCCCAGGGGCTGCGCTCAGCTCAAACTTTAAAGAAGCTGGTGAAGCTTTTGTACTTGAACAACAACAGAAGAAGAAGTGGCCGTGATGTTGTCATCGATTTTCTTTCATGTTTATCTGAGATCTAAGTTCTAAACACACAGAGTTCACTGAAGCTGCCTTGTGGTTTCTTCTGGGGTTCATTGCTCTTTGTTTCTATGATCTTTATAGATTAGTGTTTATAATCTTTATTGATTATAACTATTATTGTTTTCTCTGAACATTTCAGCCGTCGTCAGGACTGCATGGACTGTCCTCAGTCTAAACAACTATAATCTCTGGCAGATCTTAAGCAACATCCATATGTTCTGGTAGTCTAAGAGGTGTGGATTTGATCTCTTTTGGTCATAACCATTGCACTGCACTCTGTCTCTCCTCTTGGAGGAGACATGAAGACAGAGACAAAGACAATTCTCTTTTAAAGTCACATCTGAACTGAGACACAGCTCATTGTCATAACAGCCATAACATTAAACCCACAAACATGACGCGAATAACTGATCTGATAGAAAACCCTTCGACCCTGACATTGATCTGAATGCTCAACACACACCACCTGCCGAAAACAGATCCACGCCCCCAAGGCAACAGCTTCACAATTCAGAAATAACAAAGAATTCAGAGGAACATGACGCAGTCCAGGTGTTGATCCGGCCTCCAAACTCCCCAAATTCCAATTCCAATCTGTGGTATGTGCTGAGACAAGTCTGATTCATGGAGACACAGGATTTCAATGACCTGCTGTCACTGTCCTGGTGTCAATCACTGCAGGTCAGAGCTGCTCGAGGGGAACGAAGCTGCGTAAAATTAGAGAGGTGGTATTTAATGTTGTGACTGTTTGATCAGTTAGAGGAACAGAAATCTCTGAAAGTTATTGGAATTTTTATTTAGCTTCACCTGTTGACTGGTTTTGTTTTAGGGTTAAAGTGTCTATAAATGAGAGTTTCTCATTTATAGAAACCTTTTCTTTTTCAGAGTCATAGTCTGTGGTGGTTTGTAGTGTTCAAACTTTTTATTGCCTCCTCCCTTGATGTTGACACTAACTACTGCAGCTTGTTAGCACTTAGATACTAGCAGCTGTTGATCAGTTAATAGCAGTGTTTGTGGTAAGTAAGACAGCAGCTGTGATTCAGAAAAACATGGCAGTAGATCTGTTTCTTTAGTCATTGACTTGACAATTACTGGTGAATTAAGAGACATGTTGAAGTGACACGTTTCAGTGATGTCTTCACCTGTAACGGCCTAGAAGTTGATGCATCAACACAAAATGTCCCACAGACAAGGACAGAGTTCGACTATCACTGTATCGACAGCTTGACTCCTTGACTGAACTTCAAACCTGGCACCATCGCTCCGCCAGAGGAAGAAAGAAGTTAAGACGAGGTCCAGCTGTAATTAGGTTTTTATTTATGCTTTTTCAAGGAATTCATGTGCAGGACATTAGGACTTCATAGACAGGGAGCACTTTGATAACCAGAAAAATCCTCCTGCCTCCATAACTACAACACATGATAACACATTGAAGACACACTGGGCCTCATGAAAAACATTTGTGAACGGACTCTTTCTGCAGCAGCATGAAATGTTAAAGAGTTATTCTCTCTTCATCTCAATAACTGCCACATTGACTCTTCAGGTCTTTGCATCATTTCATGTCAAACTTGACGACCTGTGGACACGTTATTAATGAGATCGTTGTTGTTGTCCTAATACAGAATATAAAATGTTTTTACATGAGGCTCAATTAAACATCACACTTGTTTTTTGTTATTAAAAAAAAGAGTTTTACTTCTCAGTGTAATATTTGTAGATCAGGTTAAAATCATGAAGGATTTTAATTAAAACCTCATCATGACCTCGTCTAAAAAGCCAAACGTCTCTTCATGTAATTCTTTTTGTTGTTAAAATGACAGAACAAAAACAAAGATGTGATCTGTGTTTCAACTGATTATTGATTATTTACTGATAAGACACTGAAACGAGTCATTTTACTGAGAAGCTACAAACCGTGTGTTTACTTCATGAAATGTTCAACACAACACAAACAAAACCGCACAGGTGTGTGTGTGTGTGTGTGTGTGCGCGTGTGTGTGTGCGTGTGTGTGTGTGTGTGTGTGCGTGTGTGTGTGTGTTTTAATGAGTCTCATTAGGCAGTGAGTGATTGTGATAATTGACCAGCTTGTTGGCCTTCACTGTGACCAGGGATCCTGAATCTTTATCTTCCACTTCATCCTGTTTTCGAGGATTGTGTGGATTTTCTTTGATATACGTTAAAAACTTCTAGACAAATGAATCATGACATTTTTATCTCGTAATCAGGTAAAATTACATTTTGCCTCCATTTTAAAGTTTGAAGTGTTTTCACACAGAAAACATCTGACGTATGTAAACATGATGACCGTGGTCGCCCCCTAGTGGTTTGACTGACAGATGTGAACTCCGCCACTTCCAATTCATTGATGGTGTAGCTCAGCCTCTAGGTGGCAGCGTCGGGGATAGTTTTCAGTTAGAGACGTCATCATTAGAGGAAAAGTTTCATCTGTTTTGGTCATTAACTGAACATAGTTAGAAATGTTATGTTATTTTACAGGCCACAAGAGTTCAAGTGAACTTGTTATTGATTATAGGGAGAAAAAGCCACGTTTATTATCGGAACATTTAATGTTTACTCAGAGACATTTTTGTACGTACACACTGTATGTTTATTCTTTAGTCTTTTTTTTTTTTTTTTTTTTGGACGTGTCTAAACACCACCATCATATTCAGTTCATGTTCACACCACTGAAAGATTTGGTCTAGTTAATTAGACCCGAAATGAACTGGACCAACTCTATATAAATTAGTGACAAATCACATCATTATTTCCTGGACTCTTCTAGGGATTATTAGTGTGATGGACACTATGCAGTTAATGGTAAAATGTTAATCTTCATATGATGATTTTTTTGATAAGTTAATCAAATTATTTTTAATTCACTTATTACTGATGCATGAATGTTCTTAATAAAAAGAAGCTTTTGGTTTTGTGAATATTCTGTTAAAACTACAATTTTCTGTACAAGAGTAGTTGTGAAATATGTATTTCATTTAGCAGATGTCTCACTTTGACACATAACTACTAAATTATACCATCATTACTTTGTACAGTTACATTTTGTTGTGCCGTTGGCTCAGCCAAGTGTTTGTATCCTCTCCCTGCTGAGAATTTTGGTTTACCTTGCTGTGGCCTGGAGTAATGTCAAGCAAATACATCTCAAGAATAAACTGCTCCTGTTCTCAATATGCAATAGACTGCCTTCTGTGACAAAAGTAATTTGTTTGGAAATAGAAACACAGTCGAGGTTTACATTCAGATCACTTCTGAAGCAACAGCAGATGTAATGATCTATAGCCGAGCGCTGGTTAGTGAGGACTGATTACTTCAGGTGTTACTCCAGGAGTCAGCTGGCTTGTTTTAGGTTTGAAGTCACTCAGTGTGACTGCAGCTTGTTTTTCACTTCCCTTCATCTTCACATCTGCCTCTGTCTCTGCTCAGTTTCACTGCATTTCTTAACCTGAACTCTAAAAGCATGCCTTTCTGTTGCTCAACATTAAATTATGTGTTTGAACAAAATCTGCAGTGTTCAGCTGTTTCTACTTGGATAGACCAGATTTTCTGTTTAGTTTTAGAAAGTTTGTAAAAGTGTGAAAGTGTCTGTGGTTGTGTAAATGTTACAAGTGACCAGCAGGTGTTTTTTTGTTCTTGTGTCTGCTGCTGTGTCGTTGACTTGTTGTGCGAGTCCTTGTGTCTTGTGTGTCCTGTCTGTCTCATGGTTTGGTTCACTGCTTATGGTCCCTTGTGTAGGAGGGTCCCTATGTGATGCTTAAGAAGAACTGGGAGATGTACGAGGGCAACGACCAGTACGAGGGATACTGCGTGGACCTGGCATCAGAGATCGCCAAACACATCGGCATTAAGTACAAGATCTCCATTGTGCCAGACGGAAAATACGGCGCCAGGGACCCAGAGACGAAGATCTGGAACGGCATGGTCGGGGAGCTGGTGTACGGGGTAAGAACCTCTTTGTTCACGGGTTGGACGAGATACTTTAACTATATACAGTCAGGAAGATGTGTGATGGTTTTTAGAGGGGATGATGCATCGCTCTCTACTCTGTAATTAACAATTGATTCCTACAGCAGTTTGACCCCTGATGGAGGAAAAAACAGTAAAATGAGTTATCAAAGTCAAATCTGGTCATTTAGATTATAATAAATACTGTGTTTTGTTTATCACTACAGAAGAATCATAATAAAACTTTAAATATTGACTCTATTGATGTCAAATTGATGTAGGTATCTAACTGGAACTAAATTATCGTTAAGTTAAGTTAACGTTGAAGCAGTTTCCAACACAAACAGAAAGACCGGCTAGAAAACAGTGAAGGAAAATTTCCCTTTTGTAGTTTAGATCAAAATTAAAGCAAAAACTGACAAAAAAAAAATCATCTTCATCTATTGAGAGCAAAGTGTCTCCGGATGTGATGTAAAGAACATGATACGACTCAGATAAACACGGTCGTGTTAAATTATCTATCCAGCCATCATCCATCCATCATCCATCCATCATCCATCCATCATCCATCCATCATCCATCCAAATCAAAGCATGAATCTCTGTATCAGTGGGTGGAACCACCACTGTGTCTGTATGTCTGTGACTTCACATTGAGGGTCTACAGGGGGTTTACATTCATCAACCAGTCTTGTCTTCGGATACTGCAGGAACACATATGTTGTTGTTATCATCAACTGAAAAGTCCACATGAAACAGATCAGAAAACAAAGCTTTTTATGAAAACATAACATTTAAATCTTGACTGCGGTTAAGATAAATAAGTGCCTGCAGCCTCTTGTTTGATCAATAATGGTAAGTTAAAAAGATTACATAATATGTAACGTGCTCATTGTGCACAATGTTATTTCTACTGAGGATTTTTAACTGTGTTTCAGAGTTCAAATGAATCTTCATCTGAAACACTGCTGCATACTACTGTTTTTGTGTTGATAATTAAACCCATAAGAAATACAAGTGAGCAGACTAGCAGTCTCTGGTGGCATTAATGTTAGCAGGATGAAGAGGGGGCGTTAGTGAGCAGCAGAACGGCAGAGGTTTGTTAAATAATCTCTGAGGTGATGTTTGATTTAGGGCGACGCGTCGCTCTGGGATCAACAACGATGCAACAACACAGTGTGGGATGATGCTGGGATTTCTGAGCTTAACACGGCATCGAAGAGAAGGAGAGGTGGTAGAGTTTATGAATCGGAAGAATCAGGCAAATATTAGTTCAGTCCATTCAATCAGTCTGATATTCTGATATTCTCCTCTGATGAACAGTACATTGGTTATTTATCTTTTATCCAGTTAGTGGAAAAGTTTAATTTTAAATGATGTAAACAGTTTTCATGTGGCATTGTTTCTTAGCTGCACTGACTCACTGAACTCAACTCTGGTCTTTGTTTTTGTCTTTTTGACTGTTGAATTTAAATTGCCTCCAGGCCTGAATGTCTGTTTGTCTACACTTCAGCCTCATGTGGGTCTTGCGACTTCAGCAGCGTTAGAGATCAGCAGTGTAGATAATGGAGGACGATGTAACGACAGGTCAAATGTGCAGGAAGTAAAAACTGCAGCTATTTACTGTGTTTGTCTCTTTAACAAGCGCTGGGAGCTGCAACACATCTCGGTGTCATTGCAGGTTTAACTCCAGACTAGTTATTGGTGAGGTTGTGTTTAAGTTTCTTTAAGGGTCTATGGTGGCCTAGAAGGGTCAAGACAATACAAACACAAAGATCACAACCGTCTCAGCGATCTGTCCTCTGGCACCAGGACCAACAATATGAGCAGACTTAAGTTGTGACATGATTTATATGTTGTGTCAGTCCGTGTGCCACTGTGAAGGTAAGAGCATCAATAAGATTTAGAGTAAAGATCTGTGGTCCTCCAGAGACACACAGTGGATGCTGGGAGTTTTTTCTGCCTCGTTCATGGGACCGTCTGAGGACATGGAAGCTGTCAGCACTTTCCCGTCTCAGGCTTTTGCTCAGAAACTATTCACTTCTTCCCGTCTCTCCCTGAAAAGGCACAAAAGCCTTGCCTCCTTTTAACCTGCCGTGTATTTCACCGTTCTCTAAACGCCCCGAGGCTGTCATCTTAGTGCATTTTGCTGAAGATGAAAGAACCTAAATCTCTTTCATTTTCTTTCTCCTTTCCTCGCCCCTCTTTTCTCCTGTCCTACCTCCTTAAGTGCAAGACAGTCGTAATGAAACTTTAAATTCTCGTTGATATTAAGCCCTTTGCTCCCACGTCCAGCCAGACAACGTCACACAAGTGTTGCAAAGTCACTAACTTTAATCTGGTTTGTGGATTTCAGAAAGCCAGTATGCATTTTTCCACAGCTGCAGACCTCAGAGGTGGCTGTATCCCACTTTTTGCCTTCATGTGCTGTAAGCATATTTCTCTAATACATTATTTTATCCTACTTGCTGATTCCCTCTGAGTTTCAGCTAAGCCTCTCAGCATTAGAGGGGGTTTTAGAGTTTTCTTTTCAATTTATGTTCTTTCTCTCTGTCTTAACTTGATCAACATGAGATGTATTCAGCCACCATCACTGAACTTGATCACTCAGAGATTTGCTCAGTCAACAGAGAAATTCAGATAAAATGACAGAAGCTGAAAAAAGAAGAAAAATGGTGTCATTGTTGTTGTTGCTTTGTTTCCCGATGGCTGCTGAACTGCTAGGCCTTGGGGATGTGACCAAGTGATGTTTAATGGTTACATTGTGCAGCTCAGAGAGATGATCCATCATTTGCATTTGTTTGTCTGATAGCTAATCAAATCAATCTCCATCCGAATCCCCAACAGAAAGCGGAAATCGCTGTGGCCCCTTTGACTATCACGTTGGTCCGGGAGGAGGTGATCGATTTCTCCAAGCCCTTCATGTCCCTGGGCATTTCCATCATGATCAAGAAACCCCAGAAATCCAAACCAGGGGTGTTCTCCTTCCTGGACCCGTTGGCCTACGAGATCTGGATGTGCATCGTGTTTGCCTATATCGGCGTGAGCGTGGTGCTCTTCCTGGTCAGCCGCTTCAGCCCGTACGAATGGCACACCGAGGAGCCCGAAGAGGGCACCGACGGTCCGCCAAGTGACCAGCCCCCCAATGAGTTTGGTATTTTCAACTCACTCTGGTTCTCCCTGGGCGCTTTCATGCAGCAGGGCTGTGATATCTCCCCCAGGTAAGATAGACTTTCATTCAGTGTCAAAGAACCTGCTTGTTTGTCTCACTGATTTTTATTTATCTAGGGACACATTACACAAGCTCTGGGACAGTTATTATCACAACGTGACCTCACGTCTCTGTTGGTCCAAACTCTTCTACTAAAGACCGTGTGGCTGCAAATTTTTAATTCAACCAAACAGCATTAGACTCGACTCAGTTAATGAACTGATCTCAGTCTTCAGACAGTTGACTGGTTAAACTGTGTGATGTTGACTGGTTGGAACAAAAACCTGCAGTGGCTCTTTGAGGAAGAAGTCGGACAAATCTGATCTCATCATTCAGACACGTTTGATTGATGAGAAACAGAAATGTGACAGTCAAGAAGGAAAAAAACGTTAATCATCATTAATTGTTGGCGCCTGAAACCTGAAGATCCCAATGTTCAAATTCAGTTAATTATAAGATGTGTAGCAGGAGAATAATCCTGCAGCGATAGGAGTCATTACTGTCATTTTAACAGCTGCGTAGTGTGTCCTGACCCATAACTGACATTTACATTAAAATCAGAACTTCAGTCATAAATCGTACTGAAACACCCTCCAGTTCTGCCCTGTGACTCATTGACTCTAACAGTGATGGTTGTCAGTGCTCAACATCTGAACTGGGATCAATGACACACATCACTGTTTCCACTTCTGTACAAGTGACGGCTGTATATCACTTAAGTGACTGTTTACTGGGTTTAATTTGATGAAAACCAAATCATTTACTACTTGGTGAACATTTACCTTAAACCTTAAAGTCTTCAGATGTAGATTTATGATGATATATGACCCTAAAGATGACGTGGTTAAAGCTGTAGTTTTGGGAGGTTTGGTCTTGTGTTTATCTGTGAGTTAAATATGGAGCTGTAATCATCAATTTCACCACCAACACCATCATGATCATTATCATCATGATATTAGATCATCAGACACATCAGAAATGTACAAACTGTTTGTGTCTGTGGTCAGTGTTGTTTTGAGCTAAATGCCAATGTCAACAAGCTAACATGTTCAGTATGACAATGTAGAAATGATGAAATTGAGCAGCAGCATTTACTAATTAATGCTAAACACCAAGTGTAGTGGAGACTGACTGTAATTACATCTGTAGATATTCAGTCATAAACCATTCGACGTTGTTACAGTTGATCTGGAGGGAGTTGATGATGATGATGATGATAATAATCATCATCGTTGTTTAGTTTCAGAGCTTCAGACGTCTGTGTTCAGTCTTTTAATTCAGTTAAACTTCTGCAGCTCTTTATTTAACCCACAGATTTGGTGTCAGTCTTTCCTTCTTCCAACATTAACAATAGCTTTATTAGAAACATCTACATTGTTCCTTTAGATATTCATCACAACAATTGTGTACATAGCTTCTGAAGTATAGGAGACATGATGTTTTCATGTGGCGCTGACACAGCGTCTGTATTCGTCCTGTTGAAGTCAGTGTGTGCTCACTCTGCTACGTCAGTGGTATTTGCATGGAGCTGGTTCCAGAGTGTAAACACATTAACTCTCAGGTACAGTGTTTGTGATGTTACTGTCATGTGTCTGTTCATGCTCTGTGATTCTGTTTCATGGTGTTTGTGTGAGAGAGAGCGAGTCTACAAGTGCTGAGTATTGTTGTCTCTCTCTCATTTATTGTTTTTTATGTACATACACCGCTGTGTTGCTTGTGAGGGAGTGAGGTTGTGTCGCGTGTCTCAGGGCTCCAGTTACAGTGGTGACCATAGATCTGAGAGCCCGCCCCCTGCTGTCTGTCCATGGTATGAAACCTGTGTGATTCCCTGTGAACACACTGTCTAGGTGTTTGTCTCTGGCTGCGTCTTCTCTTCCCTTTGTCCAAATTACGAGATCCAAACCAAACGCTGGGCTGAGGCCCGGGTGACTGGTGTCGTACTTTGGTGGTAGGGTTGAGAATCGGAGCTGGTACAGTTTGTTTTGTGTTCCAGCTTTTTAGAGCTGGTCGTCTTTGTGCAATCAAAGATTGGGCTTCTTGTCCACCATCACACAGTGACACATCCTCTATTACTGGTGAACCCTATAGAGGAGTAAAGCCTGTAACTGTCTGTCTTAGTGGTTTGAATGACTGTCGAGGTTAAAGTTACATTAGATGGATGTTTGGGCTATTCTGAGCTACTGCTAATATAAGTCCAATAGTTATTTTAAGTCTTTAATATAATACTTCTTATCTGCTTTAAGCCCTTATGGATCATGTGCTGTAATAGAGTTGGTAAGATTGTAGAAGATGAAAGGACCAAACCAGCCTATATCTTTCAGCCTCCCCCACACCAGAGGAACAGAGAAACAAGATGGAGGATCCCGAGGTACATTAGAGCGCCTTCGAAATTATAGCCCGGCCTCACGTAAGCAACCTATAGAGGAGACTGTAGTGGCCCTGTGACTGTGATTAAGCACACTCATTTAAGGAGTACACTCGCTTTGTTCACATGTGTGCAGACCACCCCCTCCCCACCCACCACCATAACCATCTCTGCCTGTTTACTGCAGATAAGGACTTTAGAGCCGCACAACAATGTCGGCGTCCAAATGAAAAGTCTACATTTCAGCCTCTCTTGTGTCTTGGCTGTGGTCCATTCCACCTGTCACTGCTAATCCCATGGGCCTCCCCAATCCATCAGCACTCAGCCCCGCAGCTCAGAGTGCTGCCGTCCAGTTCATCCTGACAGGGACTCAAATCCCCCTGACACAGCGGGTGGACGGGCGAGGAGGGACAGACCAGGTCAGAGGTGAAATGAGCTGATGCAGCCCTCAGTCTTTGATTGTTTGGACTCTGGGAACATTCAATATAATAACTTTTAATAACATCGATGAGCTGTGAATGGTCAGTGCTCTGCAGGTGAAATGTTTCCAACAGGAGCAGGTTGTAGGAAGGTTAGGGTCATGTTTCTTCAGGAGGTGATTTGTTTTGGTGGATTATTGATATTGAGATATTGGGCCTCACAAAAACATTTTCATCTTCTAAACAGTGTCCATCCATCTTCCTGATCTGCCCAGGTCTGCCTCGATCAGCTACAATATTAAAACCACTGGTTTTATACTTTGAGTTTGTCTCTCGCCGCCAGATGGTGTTTGACACAGGAACATTGGCAGCAGGTAGTCTGTGTCCTGTGGGTTGTGGTCTGGGTCTGGACAGTTTGGAGTCCAGGTCAACATTTTTGTCTCTACTGGAAAGTGTCACTGGGGTTGTGTATTTAAACTCCTAAGAAGATTTCTTGTTGCTATTCGGGCTTAATGTATAAAAACTAAGATGTAGATGGCAGTGTAAGGGTCCATATATGTGGACACCAGGTCTTAGTTTGATAATCTAAAATGTCAGGACCCAACAATTTCCCGTAGAGTCACTGGTTTTAATGCTGTGACCTAGAAACAGTTCATCATCACAGCTGCTGATGATGCTGTGATGACGTGTTGTTTTTAGGTTTATCTGTTTGACTAACCTCTTAAGAAGGTTAATACCCCATGATAATTAATTCATTGATTAATATACCAGTCTTCCATGGTAATGTTGCCGTGGCGACAGAGGAAGGAGTTGACATGATCATCATCTAACTGACAACAAATCCCAGGGAGGAGACCAGATCAATCAGATCAGTTCAGATCATATCAATATAAAGTTTCCATGTTGATTGCCATGGTTGGACCAGGTGTCTTCTGCCCACAACACATTAACACATCTCTTCAGAGAGATGGACCCAGATGATGATGATGAAGAGTGAGTTAATGACCACTAGGTGACAAACATCGTAAACTTTACGTTGTTGTATATGAGTGAGAGTTGTGCTCTGCTGTTAATTCAGGGCAGATTAGTTTAGTTGTTGGACTCTGCTGCTCTGCTGTGTTTATGTCAGCAGAGATGGTCACACTGGGTTGATTTGTTGCGTTTCTCTCATAGATGATGGGAACTGGAGGCGGTGATGTGTCTGTGTACAGCGGAGGTCTATAGCGTCACAGTTGTTTCCTGTTCTGATATCAACATTTTTATTTGACACTGATCATTTACAAACATTTCAGAGCAGCGGTTCAAACGTTCCCACTTATTATCTCTAATTACTTCCATCACTATGTGCTTTTATGACCATTTAACTAAATAACTGGTTTCAGTAACTTTCAGTAACAGAGGACGTATAATCAGGTGTTTCACCAGAAGAAAACCAAGACTTGACAAAAGTCTCATAAAAAACTAATTTGTTCAGGACCATCTCAGTTATGTCAATTTTCTTCTGATTCATGTTCTGATCCACTGTGAATGTCCTAACAGATTTTTGTTCATTTTGAACCATTGAAAAATTCATTCATGACATCTGGATGATACAGGTTAGTAGGTAATATCTCTGACTCCTCAGTTTGTAAGAAGAAATAAGCAAATTTAAAGTGAGAAGTTGAAAATTCACTTATGACACGACCACAGTTTTTCATCAAGGTCAAGGCGTCTCTGAACCTCAAAGAACAAACACTGCATCTGTGTTTATCTACATCAACGCTCACACTTTATTTACTCTGTATTATATAGGTGCAGAACAGGATGCAGCTGTATATAACACAATGGTTCATACATATTGTTAAACTTGTGTGAATGGTAGATAATGGTAGATATGGTAGAGAAGATACGTCACAGTTTCTGTTACAAACATTCACTTCACATGATGTGATCTGTCATTTCCAGCATTTATTTGTTTCCTGTTCAATTTCATGCAGCAGTAACAGACAAGACAATAATCCTGTTCTCTGGTGAGCTTTTATTGTGAAAACAGGAAGTGAGTGTCACTGATTAAAAACTAGAACTATGTGGAAGAATTAGTGATACTAGGACTGAATGAACCTGTATTAGTGGTCGTGTGTTTTCTACATTTTAGAAAAGGCTGAAGAGTTATAGTTACAGGGTTATCATTGTTTCTGTATCCACATCATCACTTCCTGTTTTCTTCTCAATGCGCCCATTTCTTTTCTTCATACTCTTCACCAATCATCTCTGTCAGCAGCTTTTTATTTCTGTTTCTTTTGAATCATTATTTATTCCACATCACAGGCTGATACAGGAGGAGGAAGTTTGTCAGACGTTCACTGGTCAATGACTCTAAAATGAACATTATTTATTCAATCTTGAGATGATTTCACTTTGTAAATGCTCCTGTTGTTGGCCTCAGGTTGAGAAACATGATGAACATTACTCCACACTGCATAATGGCGTCTCCTATAGAGATGATGTGTTCCTGCTGGTTTCATCACGTCTTCGAAGCAGTAAACCACATGACACAGTCACTGTAAAATATTCAGCCATGTCTGTTATTTACACACATTTCTACTTTGTTCAGTCTGTAACATCTGGCACATGTAAACGTGAAGATGCATTTGAAATGAATTAATCAAACATGTTGCCACAGCGTAGTTGTTGGGTTGGGTGTTTTTATTTTTGTGTTTTTTATATCAGAACACCTACAGAGCCAACATGCCCACCGCTCCCGTCCCATCTATTGAATACTAATTCTTTTAAAAGCTAGTTAACCATCAGGGGAAACATGCTGACTAATTGGCGTTTAATTGCTGGAATTATTCTTTTTTTCAACATTTAGTATTCTTTATACCCCAAGGCTTTACTGGATTGCTGCAACGATCCCATTCTCCAGAACACTGGAACCAGTTTCAGTTTTGTTTCCACTTTATTTCCTGTAACACTTCCCCATCTGGTTTTTTCTCGTCTCTTTTTGTTGGTTTTCTTTCCTCCTCTTGTGTGAAAGCTGAGCTCATACATCATTACAGTCAAGTTCTCTGCAACACTTTTTACAACAACCAGCTGCAGTGAAACATTCGATTTTCTTCAGACTTTTACATGGAACTTGTAATAACCACACTTGTTTCAGTAAAAATGTAAATGAATGATCCTCAAAATCATCAGATATTAAAACATTTATTGATATTAAGCTTCCCTGTGCAGACACACTCTTAGCTCCCGTCTAGTCACTGGATATTTTAAACTACTTCATGTGAAGTCAAATGCAATAGTGTAGTAACAATCGTGGTAATTTGGGGTATTTAGTAGCAAATACAGCAGCAGCTGTTAGTGTGAAGGTGTAAACCCTGGTGACAGTGGAGATGGAGACTTCAAGAACCGTATTCATAGAAAATCAACGATAAAAACAGGCGCCTCAACAGATACTCGACTGTCAACAACCTGGTTTTAATTACGTGAATCTGGTGCGCTTTCTTTAACACCTGCGGCTGTTTTATCGCTAATCACTAATACTTATACACTGCAGGAATGATCACGACCGGTTCTCTGATCCAGACCAGGTTTCTGATGTGAACCAGTAAGAGTGCAGACTAATGTCGTTACTTGAAGCTAAATAGAGAAACATCCCCTCTGCTTGCTGCAGACCCATCAGGACACAGCAGTGTCACTGTGGATCAGCGATATGAGACTCCAATTATTTCAGTCCCACAATCCACTGCCGCACATGTAAGGTAAAGAATGAAAGACAGAGGTGAAGATGGTCTGATAGAGAGAGAAATCTTCAGCAGGTGTAGGAGGAGTTGAGAGAGATCCTGCATCTTATCATGCAAACCTTCATTATTTTACACTTAAACTCTCGAAAGCCTCAGGAATACTCTCAAACATCTCAAGGAGAAGGGAAATTGAGTGTGAGGGGAAGAAGAGAGGGAAGTCATTTGTATTCAAATCCAGAGTTAATACGTCGAGTAAGTCTATTTCATGGGTTCAGCTTTAGCTGTGTGTGTGGAAGAGACTGCACGACTGGAGGCTGCCTCCACCGCCACGAGCTCTTTCACCACGACTGGCCGAGAAAGCAAAGGTTTCCTTAGCGACTCACTGGTCAGAGTGATGCTTCAGAGTAAGAAGTGTTACTGGAAACATCCATTTGTTCAGACAGAGGCCTACATGTCTTCAAAGTGATCTGCAGAGGTGCTGCATCACTTACTGAGTGTGGAGCTGCTACCACCCTGTCTGTGAAGCACAGGCCACTGAGAACAAACAAGGAACAATGAATAATAAGACACAGTGGAAACACTGAGGGCTGCTGCCTCTGTCCTCCCTTCTCATCCCTCCCACTCCCTCCATCTCTCCATCTGACAAGGAGGCCTGAGGGTTTTGTATCCTCCACTGTTTGATTTGCACCGAGGGGAGATCTTGTTTGTTCTCCTCAATGCAGCATTTACGGTTTAAGATTCTCCTCACGACCTTCGGCTGCTCCTGAGCAGTGAGCTATCTGTCTCCCTCGAGCGACCAAACAAGAAAAGAACAGTGTCGCGGCTCCGGTCGGAAAACCTGCCGCTCTGACAACCAACCGACACAAAACCAAGGGGCAGATGTAGTGTTTCCTTTCTATACCAGAGCTGGTCAGCACAGACGTGAGGGTTTTTATGAGGTGATCTGCACTAATGAGGGGTAAATGCAGCTGCAGCAGGTTGGTGTAGTGACAGAACTCCACCTTGTGGTGGTAAACCAGTATTTTTTTTATTGCTGTGGTGTCAGAGTCTTTCCATGCTTTACTCAGTCATATTCCATCTCACTGTTTCCTTCAGCTTTATTTTCCAACACTGACTGTCTTCTTCCTCTGTTTTTTTTTTTTTTTTTTTTTTTATCACACCCTCTTTTTCCTGATTTTACCACACAACCCCAATGATCATTTTCCTCTACTTTCTGGCTTTTCCTTCTTTTACTCATCGACCCTCGACCATCTTAATTCCTCCAAACTGTTCCCACAATATTCCTCCCACCTCCCTCCTCCTCTCTCTGTCAACAAGATCATTATCGGGACGAATCGTTGGAGGAGTGTGGTGGTTCTTCACCCTCATCATCATCTCGTCCTACACGGCTAACCTGGCCGCTTTCCTCACTGTGGAGAGGATGGTGTCCCCCATCGAGAGCGCTGAGGATCTGGCCAAGCAGACCGACATCGCCTACGGCACATTGGATTCCGGCTCCACCAAAGAGTTCTTCAGGGTGAGTTGGTCCATGTCTATATATATATATATATATATATATATATATATACATACTCTGATAAACTGATAAACCATGATTTCTATTAAATCTGTGCCCAGACCTCATAGAGTTCAATATCAGTCTCAGTCACTGTATTATAAACACATTACATTTATTCAGCCAACCAGGTTCAGTCTCAGATCAAATCCAGATCACAGGACAAGGTTTCATCTTAACTGGTTGAAACTTCTTTAAATTAACTTCAGACATGTGTATCATCAGCCTGGTGAGAAAATGATCGATAATAAATGAAATGAAGTAAAAATATAAAGTTTTATCTCGGTTCATGTGGATCAGTGGCTCAGTCTGAGGTCTGTACTGCCCCCTGCTGGCTGGAGGAGGAGAACAGATCTTATATTCAGAGTCACAGCATCAGACTTGTGCTGCTTATTATGAACACACAGTCCTCCATCTGTACATGACAGAGCTCAGAGGATGATACAGAGAAAGAGTTTCATTGAGATGGTGCTACACGAGACGTCTGTTTCAACTTGAAGACTTTCTACCTTAAATCTGATGTGACTGAGATTAATTCAAACTAACCAGTCTAACCATTATCAGCCACCTCTAGAGTGTTTCTTACTGAGGAAGTTTTGGCTCTAAGTTGGTTTTCTTGTTCCACTTCTCACACCACATTAACCTTTGAGCATCCAACCCCACCCCCCGCAGCGGTCCAAGATCGCTGTGTACGAGAAGATGTGGGGATACATGAAGTCGGCCGAGCCCACGGTGTTCACCAAGACCACAGCAGAGGGCGTGGCGCGGGTCCGCAAGTCCAAGGGGAAATACGCCTTCCTGTTAGAGTCCACGATGAATGAGTACACCGAGCAGCGCAAGCCCTGCGACACAATGAAAGTGGGAGGCAACCTGGACTCCAAAGGCTATGGAGTAGCCACCCCCAAGGGTTCACAGTTAAGGTGGGTGGAATAGTGTAACAATATGTCTGACGTGTTGTTATGGTATTCCACCTTCCCTGGTGTGCCGCCTTTTCTCTCTCTCTGTGTCCTCTCTCTGCTCGCTTGTGGGAGGAGGTGGGGGGGTCTTGTTTGAGGGCTGTAGTGGCTGTTTTTAACCTGTGTTTGTTGCATGTAGTGTGTGTGTGGGGTGGGGGGTGGGGTGATGCTGGTTTTATTAAATGACTTGTCCTTCACAGCTCTCACCACCAGGTAAATCTGAGCTTGTGCTTGTTGTTTGAATGAAGATGTTGGAGCTGCATGTCTGCAACTTAACTCCTATGAAACTGTCTTATTCATAAAAAGTTGTTTAAGATCAGCTGCATTTTATTTGCTTTCTAATACAGATCAAATTAGTTTGTGATGTTTAGCTAATGCTCCTTCACAGTTGACTGGTTCTTTCTTCTCAGCAAAGTGACAGAAGTACTGTTTTGGGAGCCACGAGAAACTCAGCCGGACTCAGTCATTGGCTGTGAAATTTACAGACCTACCACAGAAAACAGAGTCATTACAATCTACATACTATTCCATCAAAGGAAAATGAGAAATGCACCAAAAGACCTGTGCAGACCAGCAGACAGCAGTATTTTCTTTATTCCTGTACAAGAGCATTGATGATAGATAATAGTAGAGTATTGTGATCATTGATCCAGTGATCAGCGTGTGCATTAGGGACAATAATCAAACATCAGCTCCTCACAGACACTGAATCAAAACTCAGTTTTCTGTAAATGTCTCTGCTCTCATCTCCCTGTTGTGAAGTAGAGCAGCTGCTTCTTTTTTATTTCTTGATAAGCTGGTGCCAGTTTCCAGCCGCTGCTTTGACCAGGATGAGTCCCTGACAGATCACGTAGTCCTTCCCCTCCTTCTTGTTGAGGATTATCTTGTTCTGTCAGTCACTTGTCCAGCGAGGAAACACACCAGCAGCTTCAGGAGCCGGCGGCGGCATCACGGCTGTTGTTTCTCGTGGCTCCGCAAACATCCTCATCTGCTTTAAGTGAAATATCAGCGTGTTGCTTTATGTTCATGATCCGTCTCTGACTTTAATTTTTCATAATGATACAAATAAATTAAAAGGATCAAGACGCACGCTGAAACAAATCTCTCTCTGCTATCGTCAGTCATCACGGCAGCTTTCAAAGGAAGCCATGAAATTAAGATGCACATTTATGTTAACCAGGCTTTATGACATTTTTATGCTTCTTTTCCACAACTGCTTAATGCTCAGAAATCCTGTTTACATTCACTGTAAATATGTTTAAAACAGCATCACATGACTGGAAGTTTCTGTTCTTAAATCTCACAGTTGGAGACAATATTTCATGTTTTTATTTTTAATTTGACAGTTGTTGCATCAAGACTCAATCAAGTATTTTCCCACATTAAATCCTCTTTTTTTCTCGTCAATGAGTTTTAATCCATGTCCAGTTGATTGTCGCCTGCTTCTGCTGAGCTTCTTATCCCAGCTCAGATCGCGTTCAGTTCGATGTTGTAGTATTGTGCAGCAGTTTCTCCAAAACTTTCCCGGTTAAAACACCACCTGTCGCCAGCGTTAAGCAGCTGTCTGATGGTTTGAGTTCAGTGTGCGTCTTGAACCTGTGATGGGATGAAACCCTTTAGACCATTAACTTTTCCACCTTTGTCCCTCTCTTACTACTACTCCCCCCTCCCTTCCCCCCCTGTGTCCTCCCCTCCCCCAAATTGGACGACATACTCACCCTCTCACCAATTATGTTTTATCGTTTTCAAGAAGTGCAGTTAACCTGGCAGTGTTAAAACTCAATGAGCAAGGCCTGTTGGACAAATTGAAAAACAAGTGGTGGTACGACAAAGGAGAGTGTGGCAGCGGAGGCGGTGGCGAGAAGGTTAGCCGCTATGTCGCTATGCCCCATGTGACCTTGATGCGGGTAAAAGAAAAATGTGTTTGTTGGCAACAGGAGCATCTGCCGGGTCGACGCTGGGGAAATATAGAGATACTGTTATTTCAATCTGAGAGAAGAGCGAGTACTGTAGAAGCAAAAATATTTCTGCTGACTCGAAAAGCTCTGAAAGTCTGATGGTTTAATCATTTAATGATCGATTAATTATTAATGATACTGGAACCTCCTGGTGGTTCAAACATGATTATCTGATGAAAGCCAATAGTTTTGGGTCGACAGTATTCGCCCTCACACTTGTTGACTCAAAGGTCCCGGCAGTATGCGCCTGTTGCAGGAAAGCGATGCAGCCGGGGCCCCACATATATGTCTGTTAGCTCAGCCGTTAGCATCACACAGTGAACCACCTCGAGCAAAGAGACATGTAGCATCACGTGGGGCCTCCCCGGCTTCGTCACTTTGTGAAGAGTACTGAGCTGCTCTTGTTGGGCTTCTTCTGATTGAATAACATAAAATAACATGTCCTATGATGTTATTTATGTTATTTTCCCACCCCACCTTTCCCCATCCCCCGTGATTTGAAGAACGCCTGTAAACCTTGCCGTATTGAAACTGAGTGAAGCAGGAGTCTTAGACAAACTGAAAAACAAATGGTGGTACGATAAAGGGGAGTGTGGACCCAAGGACTCGGGAAGTAAGGTCAGTCTCCACCAGCCCGGGAGCCTCCCCTCCTCTCTGTCTCTATGCACTGTGTTTAATGACGCTGGCAGCAGGCTGATGTGACACACACACCTCAGACAGACATAGACTGACGGTGTAGCCTCAGGGACACCGCACCACACCAACAGGACACGATAACAGCAGCGACGCTACCACCTGCTCAGTCACCGCAGTCGGTGCCAGGTCTCTATACGTTAGTGTCACACTGAGGCATAGCAGTTAAACCACATCGGCCATGTCCTCTATCAGATCCTGAAGGACACACAGACACAGTGAAGGATGAAGGTGATTCATCAAGACAGGAAGGAGACAGAGCTCAGATCATCGCACACATTTAAACAACACGATGATTAGAGCTGAGCAGATTTAAAGGGCCAGTTCATCCACTTCATAAAAACTTCTTTCTCTCTTCATCTATGGTTGTTTCTATTCATGCAGACGCTTTTAATCACAGTATTAAATATCTTGTTCAGGTAAACCACAGACGTGTGAGAAAGTGATGTAAAACCTGAGACACATGAGACCACACTGCCCGTCGCCGTAGTCGGTGCCAGGTCTTCATACGTCATACGAGACTACATGGAGGTTCGATGAACGAAGAACCTGGACAATGTCAAACACATGATGCGATATTAAATAAAGCTGCTGGTGTTTTTAAGAAAGTTTAGTAAACAACAGACTGAAAGAAATGATTCTGTTACACGGTGAATTAATAATTTCAAAAATTAAATTCCAGTTTCCAACAAGCAAACAAACAACAAATAAATTACAAATGATCTGCATGTCTGGAAACACCACAACTCCTGAACTGACCCTTTAATACAAATATTCAGACGATGTGTGTGTGTGTGTGTGTGTGTGTGCGTGCGTGCGTGCGTGTGTGTGTGTGTGTGTGTGCGTGCGTGCGTGCGTGCGTGTGTGTGTGTGTGTGTGTGTGTGGGTGCGCGTGTGATGACACCACCCTGTCCCGTGTTGTTGCTGTATATATGTAAAAATGTAGATATTTAGATGTGTAGATGTATAAATACATAGATATTTAGATGTATAGATGTGTAGACGTAGACGTATACGTGTCGATGTGGCGCTGACCATCCGTCTGTTCTCCACTGCAGGACAAGTCGTCTCAGGCCCTCAGCCTCAGCAACGTGGCGGGGGTCTTCTACATCCTGGTCGGGGGCCTGGGTCTGGCCATGCTGGTGGCCCTTATCGAGTTCTGCTACAAGTCGCGCAACGAGGCCAAGAGAATGAAGGTGGCGGCCCAGTCCCGATCCCCGTCCCAACACCCTCATCACCACCATCCCCACCACCCCTGCTACCCCTGCCAGACAGACAGCCCCCGCCATAGCCCCGAGCTCAGCTGCAGCCCGCGGCCCAGCATCCACAACTTAGCCGAGTTTAGCGAGGTTTTCACTGAGTACGGCAGCGACGGGGAAGCTCATAAGATTTAGTGTGGGTTTTGATTGAGGGTCCGTCTGAACCTTTGCCCCCTCAGTAAGTGAACGTCATGTTCTCGCTGCTAGCTTTGCCGTGCTGAGTGACGCTTCCTGTACTACCTGCGCTCTACGTGTGGTAACGTGACGTCTTGGCTCCGAGCTTCTTTCAGTCCGACAGGAAGCGAACCGGTTGTCCTCAGATGTGGAGGCGCCTCCACTGCTTCAGCTGCAGACGTTGGTCCTCATTTATCACAAGCAGCAAACACAAATCTGACACGAATCAGTCTGAACTCAGTGGGAAGATTCAAGTTTCGTGTTCAGATGAATTTATGGTGGAAATATAAAAACACGACTGGTCACGTGTGAATATAAAACATGATCATTAAAACAGATTTACTAAGAAACATCCATCATGTTTAAATGTGGTCAGTTCAGTTTATTACAAATCAAATCAGGTAATAATGTTTCTACTGTTTTATCAACTGTGGGCCATTAATTGAGGACCAATGTTTCAGTCACATCTCATCCAGCATCAGTTCATCTAATGTCTAATGACTCCTCCCAGACACAACACAAGTGTGCACAACAACACACAGCAGCTCAGGGACATTACGGCTACAGACACATTACTGTTTAACCGACACCGTCCACGTTCAGGCAGAGAACAGCAGAGAGCAGCAGAGAACAGCAGAGAACAGCAGAGAACAGCAGAGAGCAGCAGAGAGCAGCAGAGAACAGCAGAGAACAGCAGAGAACAGCAGAGAACAGCAGAGAGCAGCAGAGAACAGCAGAGAACAGCAGAGAACAGCAGAGAACAGCAGAGAACAGCAGAGAGCAGCAGAGAACAGCAGAGAACAGCAGAGAACAGCAGAGAGCAGCAGAGAACAGCAGAGAGCAGCAGAGAACAGCAGAGAGCAGCAGAGAACAGCAGAGAGCAGCTGTCAGAGAAACCAACTTGTGTCCACAGGAAGCTGCTGTAGTATTTAAACACTTAGGACCAGCACAGACCCAGGACCAGGACCAGCACAGACCCAGGACCAGGACCAGTACAGACTCAGGAGCAGGACCAGTACAGACTCAGGACAAGAACTCAGGACCAGGACTAGTAACAGACTCGGGACCAGTACAGACTCAGGAGCAGGACCAGGACCAGTATATCTGTGGTCATGTGTTGTCATCAGCACCAACATCAGCTTCCCTGTTCCTCTGCAGCGTCGTCACTGTGTGATCAGTGTCATTGATGGTTGATGTAACTGTGGCTGTTATGAAACATTTTGTAACGTTCTGTTGTTGCCACATGAAGCAGACTGGAGTTTTAGTTCCTCACAGGACTAGTCCTAGTCCTAAATCTAGTCCTAACCCTTAACCTTATGTAACCTAGCACTAACTCTAACCTCGTGGATGAAGAACACCTCATAACAAACTGATGTTCACATGTGTCATCATCTTATTTAATGTGGATTCATGACTTTTCTACCAAGTAGTTAAAGTTTGAGTCTCCAGGTTTTATTTTTCACTTTATAAAACACCTGAAGCCTCCACTTCACATACATTCACTTTAGATTTAACAAAAAGCAGAAAACATGAGTTTAATGTTGTAGCCGTTCGGTTTCTGTGATTGACCAGTTGTTAATCACTTTGACGTGAAAGATGAGTCTCCTCATCAACAAATTAAAACTATTGAAAACTAATGACTTTGTCTGCCCCCTGCTGGACACTGCTGAAACACATTTACACATAAAAATCATTTTAATTAATGTTTTCTTTTAGTCTTTTGGTCCAGACACAGTAAACAGTAATGATTCAGTAATACATTAACAGAGTTCATTTTATTTCACTTTATTTCTGCACACACTGTAAGTGATGTCACTACATCACTTACAGTTACATGTTTAGCTAACTGTTAAACATCTACTGTGTTTGGAGTTTGAACTAAACGTGGTCAAACTTTAAATTACGCTAATGACTGAGAAATAATAAATGATTTTATAGTTTGATTTGTTTAATTTAATGAGTCAAACTGTTGATTATGATAAGATGACATTAAGAATCAGAGACAATGATGATCTCCACATCCTGGCAACAACAGAGACACTAAAATGATGAATAGTTTGTTTGATACGTTAAAGAAACCTGGATCAAAAACAAACTCTGTGGTCTCTGCCTTTGTCAGGACACGTCTTGAAACTCCAGTCTGCAAACACACCATGTTTCTAACTTCCTGCTGCTCACAAACACTAAACTGCCTTTCATTTGTCTCCTCAGCTCACATTTACTGAAGCCATGAGGAACAAGGCTCGTCTGTCCATCACAGGCAGCGTTGGGGAGAACGGGCGGGTGCTGACGCCCGACTGTCCCAAGGCCGTCCACGCCGGGCCTCCCCTCCGCCAGAGCTCTGGCCTCGCCCTTGTCTCCTCTGAGCTCCCCTGAAAACCAAAAACCTCTCAAGTGCCTTATTCCAGTGACACCAGACACAAAACATTCAGATCATCCACAAATCAACCAGAAACTCACCACAAGAAGCTGATGACCTCTGGTGGGCGAGGCGGAGGATGAAACAGCAGTTCCACCGTCAGAGGTTACAACTCGTTGAGGCTGATGGTTTTTCTCTAAAACCAGAAGCAGAACAATCTTCTTTTTGTTTGTTCCTGTGGCCACATGAAGCCTGGAGACTGGAGCCACGCAGCTTTTATAACTCCAGGGATGAAGGAGGAAAATTTAAAATATCAGGATCTGTGATAAAGAAGATGACCAGAAAACTGTTCACTTGAAACTGAAAACTGTGCTTTTTTGTTTGTTTGTTTTGGGTGGGAGGTGGGGTGGTGTCTGTAAGTTGGTAAAATAAAAAAAATAAAAATAAAAAACTGGACCACAATCAAGATTGTTTTCACACTGAACAGTATTTGTTACAAATACATGAACAGACGACGATCTCACTGAATATCAAGTGACACTGGGAGAGTTGAAGTTGTGAAGATACAACAACTAATATTTGTATTCATGAATAACACAAATGAAATCTATGAAAATATGAGCAAACGTTAGAAAACTGTGAAAATAAGTAAATATGTATATTCCATGAAACCATGAAGAAAACTAGCTGTACATAGGGACGACTGTGTGACATGCTTGCTTTTTAAACACATGTACATAGAAGATACTGTAGTGGACAGACAGCTGTTTTTGTAAAAATCATCTTTAAAGATTTTATTTATCGCAATAATGAAAAACATGAAGCCACTGACAGAGGAG